>JAECUM010048054.1:0-31677 GCA_016617855.1 Megalonaias nervosa
ACATGATGCCTATCTTAGGATGCATGTGCAACAAACATGTAGGGGAGGTAACTTTCGATTTTACTAACCTGTCCAGGTTTTGCGTGAAGGACTTATGGTACTAATTCAACTCCCATAGTAAAACCTATGCAAATATCATGATATAAAAAATTAAATAACTTCAAACTTCTGAACGATCATGATCAAACCTATGCTTATAAGTATAGACATATGTTTGATGATTCCGTGTAGAGGTGAAATAAATATCACGATCCCCTAGAGCTTTGGAAAGTTAATCTTGTTTGTCGTGTAAAGTCATGTTTACACAACTATATTCTGAGGAAGATGGAAGTTTATAAGAAACATCTTTCGTCCGCTCTATTTTGGAGAGACATATACGTAAATACGTCATTCCGTTGTTTTTGTTTTTAACAAGGATTTCAATAACTGTTCTGAAAATAGGAGAGATAAAGAGTATGTTGTGTGGAGATAAAAAATGGGTTGTGTCTGTGTTGTGTCTCTATGCCTGTTTGGCACTAAAAAAATACACACTACTGTTTGAGATACTTTCTAAACAGAGTCCGAGACATCAGAAATAATGATCAGAAATAATAATCAACACAGATTTCAAGAACATAAGATAAAGGCATAAAACAATGTATTCAAAATCTAAAATGCAATACCCTAAGCAAACAGCATTGCATTTACTCGAGTGTATCTAATGCCAAGAATATTAACTTTCGATTTACGTAATTCAGCCTAACATATGTGTATACAAATTATTGAATAAAAGCGTTCTCTATGTTTTGGTATGTGTTATCCTGATGCATAAATGTTCTGTCTTCCGATTATTGTACTAATCCAAAGATACCATGAAATAGAAATGTCAGCTTTATAAAATTTGAATATAAAGTAGGAATACTTTCAATTTTTATCAAACAATTTATTTGAAATATAATAGTTTTTTGATTCAAAGTGCATATTTAGTAGAAATACGCTTCCTGCAGACAACGTTCCCCACCATGTAGTAAAATGAAGCCCGTCAAAAGAAAAAGAAGAAAGATACCGTACAAGCATAAAATTCGTCCAGTTCTGATGTTTTTGAAGTCCAACTGGAATTTGTGAAGCACAATTCTTTCCTGGAGATGCAATCATCATCGGCTGCCTATTGTTTCCACATCAGTTTCAAACTTTCCCATATAAATCGACCACTGGCCAATGCGATGTCTGATTGGTCAATGCTTAGAGAAGTGCGTGATAAAAGCGCTATTACGCTTTCACAAAAAGAAATACAATCGGAGATGACAACATCTTCGCTAGCCAAGGTTCCGATATATTAACTCCGTCTACGCCTTGGCGGATCGATCAGCTATTTCAGTGCTTGGTCCTAGCGACATCTGTTGGATTTCTCTCAGTATGTAATGCCAACAAACCAGTAGCGTGTAATAGCGGTGCATTGTAAACAGGCCAAAAATGGTGGAGGTAATTGACTTCAAAAGGATATTTTGTACTTTTAGCATCGAAAGTATGGCTATATACTAGAGAGAATCCATTATACGGACCGGCAGTGGAAAATGTTTATTTATGGGTCCATTCCAGTTATGTGCTCCCCTTTTCTCGATCATGTAGGAACAGTGTTCAAATTTGAACAACTTTATTTTGATTGGATGCGGTGGCTTGCTGCCGCATCCAATGAACTGCACAATCAATAAGCACAGAAATATCTAATCGATCCGCCAAGGTGTAGATAGAGTTAACATATCGGAACCTTGGCTAGCGAAGATGACATTACAAGCGATCTGTATTTACCTCTGATAACGTTGATGTTTTTTCTATATACAATTTATGTGTGAACACAATTTCGCAAGTTGACTGGTGTAGTCGTAATGGAGTATAATTAAGGTTCAAAACTGGAACGATTGCGTCAAAATCGGAATGGCTGCTATATCTTTCAAATCAGACATGCGATGACCGTCTGTGTAACTGCCGCTTCAAGCTGCTGCCACGTACCATAACATTAAGGAAGAAAACAACGGTGGGTATTCAAACCACCAGTCCTGCACTATAGGTAGGGCATATATGCGGGTCAGAGGAAAGCGAAGGGCGGAATAACAACAAAATCCGACACTGAGGCGAGGTTAAGTATTGTAAGCTGAAGTCCCTACTCCTACTTCACGACTTATAAAAGAAATAAAATGTGTCCAGCTGTCACGGCTCTGTTCGAAACCCGTTCCGTTTTAATCATGACTCTGTGGTAAATAAGATAAGAAAACCCTATGGACAAGTCTCCTTGTCTGAATTCACTATAATTACAAATTAATATTCCAGTCAAATAAATTATTCAGCACTTTTTAATTCCAGTGTATGATAATTTGAATAAATAAATCCGCCCAAACGAAAAACTGAACACAGCAATAAGAACGATTCTGCTTCAGATGTTAATGCAAGAATGAATAATTCTTTAAGTAAATAACATTATATAAGAAACTAAGACACAATAGCAGAACCAGGATGTAGTTCAGTCTCCTTTATTAAACATTCAAAGTTGTCAAATAGTTTAGGAATTTCCAAGTGGAAATCTAATGTCCTAGACCCTGATCCAATATATTTGTTTCCTCCCATTGATAATGATCTAAATATTTAATCCACGCTCATGGAGAAATATTAGCTATGTATTATGTTGGTTACAAAATAAATGTCACTGGTCTGGTACACTATACTTGATCTTGGACAAGGTCAAGTACAAAATACAAATCTATACAACTCATAATCATTAACAAAAGCCAACAAACAAGACCAATTAAAATACATGTAACCTAATAAACTGAAATATTTAGCAACTCCCTACCCCTAACCTTCTTAATGAAATGTTTGTACAGACACCGCATTGTATGTGCCCTGTAATTCATTTTACTTATCATTACTTACCGTAGAGTATAGGTTAATGGTTGTGGTGTTTCTATATGACCCATCTGGTTGCAGAATATGACTGTTCATTCTCAGTCTTCTTCCGTCGTAGTCGTAGTATAGCTTTGCATATCCCTTAAAGATATTATTAATGAAATTAGTTCAAGAATATTTGTAAGAAAATGATCATTGGTTCCTGTTTATACAATCAATAACTTCATTATTACCATCCTTTTTTTTTTTAGAACATTACGTATAAAACGTTGAGGACTTTATTTTGGCTCATAAACGGTTGTGTAAGGCAATATATGTAATTCAAGATCATTTAAAATTTGTTTTTTGCAACTATTGTACACAAAATGAATCATCCAGAGGTGAGCAAAAAGGGCCGAAAGATTCTTCAGAAGCAGTGGATTGTCTCAGTGCCGAAGGTTCGTCGGTGTCCATCCTTTTAGATCTAGAGTTAATTTATCTCTCAGATGAGCGCTGCGGCTGTCAATCAATTATTGCCCAATAAACAGCCCAAAGGTTCTTTGACCAATATATAGTTACACAGCTTGTCGTTATTCCACGTGTACAGTTTCAAATCTATATATCTATGCAGTCCAGTTTTCATGCAATTCTAAACACGTAGTTAAAAAATCTTTGTTAATTGTTGTGAACGTTTAAAGTAGCGAAACTCCTTTCTTAAAGAAATAGGTTTGTTACTAAAATAGTGGAACCTTCTTCAATTATGTTTTAAAACATATTTATTGTATATTTTATTGCCGTATATGGTACTAATTATATTGAGTGTAAAATGCTGAATCAGCAGTTGGCATGCAATCAGTCTCTGCTTTCTCTTAAATTCAAATGAAATGTTGATTATGATCAGCATTAATTATGTGCTGATCAGACTGCATGTGTGCATTGAGCGTTGAATGCCCGAGACAAACGCTGAGAACAGCAATCTTGCCGTAATGTATGCGCTCCATTCCTGTTTTCAGCGAAGTTAAATTTAGTTTGTTTGTTTGGGTTTTCCCCAACGTTTAAACATGGGATTCTACAATCAGAACAGTGAGGCTATAGATCTCGTATTATATATTACTTTCAGAAGGATCTTCAGAACGGGGAAAAAAACTGACATTTGACTAATCCATTGTTTGTCCTCTTAGTGCCGTCTTAAAGCGAAAAAAAAAAAGATATTTAACTTACGTTGATTGCAACCATACTGTTTGTAATACCGTTTATGATTGCACCGGTGATTTCTAGCGTGGCTTCAAACTTGTGTGTCGAGCAGCAGTAGGAGTACACATTAGCCACAGCCAGACACAGACAAACAACATGGAGGACATACTTCTGATACATCTTGACGGGAGAACTTTTGACTGTCGGCTGATCACTAAGTCGGCAAGAGGAGATATTAGATGTAAATCTTATCTTTCTTGCAGACATAACAGATGTTATTTCTCAGGCTATTTCATGCGAATGAAATGTTCTAGTTTTCTTTCAGGATCGTACGATGTTTCACCAACTAATCAGAAAGCATTGTTTCTAAGAGAAAAAAAGTGTGCACGTTTTAGCGATCTTGATGGAACGTATGAGAGAGAGAGAGAGAGAGAGAGAGAGAGAGAGAGAGAGAGAGAGAGAGAGAGAGAGAGAGACAAAAATAAATAATTGTGTGGCATTGTTAGTTAAATGGTGGACGGAAAATATCTATCATAAATAATGACGCAAACGTTCGCGCTCCTGATACCAAGATGGAGACACTTTCCTGTTCTTCAGTTCTACGTTAATATATTTTAATTATTTCTCATAGTTGGCAAAGAGTTATTTATCATATCCCTTCATCATAAGCGCAGTATATATGAGTCATCGTGTCCATCCGTTTCCCTGTTTTATTCCTCATCTGGTCACACAGTTTTATTTATGGAAGTCTGCAGTGGCGTTAATAAGGTTGGTGTCACCCAGAGCGGTAACTCATGGTGTCACCCCCATGGACCTCCTTCCTGCACAAAAATTCAGAAATTTTATAGACAGTCATGTGCGGTAACTCATGGTGTCACACCCATGGGCCTCCTTCCTTCACAAAAATTCAAAAATTTTATAGACAGTCATTTTGGTGTCACCCCTTCTGAGGGTGTCACCAGGTGCGATCCGCACCCACGGCATCCCCCTAGTGACGCCACTGGATGTCTGTGAAACTATAGTCTGACTATACATCCCCGTTTGTTTGTACCCCCGTACAGATTTCAATAACGAAAACGTTTAATGTGATTAAAAGTGCACAGAACTAAGTCAATTGAATCATTGATTTATAATTTCTAACCTGACTGTGACCAGAATGGCACTAATAATGGCATCCCCTTGCACCTTTCATGCTTAGGGGACTTTCCATACTAACACGGCGCCATATTGCGTACACTATGGGCTAGTTTATTTCCATCAGACAACATAATGACGTAGTTCATCCTATTTGGTAACTGCCGGATAATTCCGCAAATTACCATAACGTTGAGAGTTTGGAATTATATCCCTTTACACACATGAACATAGAAATTAAACGGCTTGTTAAATCCACGTCAAAGGCAAATTTGTTGTTGTCATTGTAAATATCGGAAGCAGACGACATATGTATGTACATCTGTAGTCGTGCATACACCCCTTTGCAGAAAATGGACTTGTCCAGGAACTGGAAATGGATCTCGAGCATGCCCGTCTATTATATTGAAAACTTCCGTTAAGCATGAAACGCGCAGACAATAAGGTGTTAGGGCCATTCTACTCACAGTCAGGTTAGAAAATATAAATCAATGAATGAATTGACTAAGTTCCTTGCATTTTTTAAAATCACATTAAAGGTTTCCGTTATTGAAATCGGTAGAGGGGTACAAACAAACGGGTTGGTATAGTCAAATTATAGGTACATATAATTCGACTTCCAACTGGATGAAATACATAAGATAATATTGTGAACACTACAAGTTTCGTAGTTATTAATAGCTTTCTGCAATACTTGGTAGATACATTGGAAAATTTAAATTGTAGAGGATCCACTGATTGCGTGCCTGCAACGATGAAAGAGTTATTGCCCATTTCGACTTGTAGCCCACAGTATTTTTCGCAACGCCGAGGTCAGTATTACAGATCATATGACCACGAATGATGCCGATAGCTGCAATTTGGATCAGCTATTTACCAAAGAAGGATTCACCGAGAACTTACGAATGCATCGAACTCTTTTATTTTGTTCATTCGCAACTTCTCGGTCAATCTTACATTCAATACAGCCATAGAAATTATAGGAGCTTGGTGAACCAACATTTTTAAAAACTGCAACATCGTTGACATGTAGCATCTCGTTGTACATTACAGAAGCGATGATGAGGGTGACAGCAGTGGTGATAATGCGGTTGAACAGTACACATGGGCACTTAACTCCCAAACTTCTGCATATCGTATAACATAATAAACGTAGGAGGGTTTATCAGTGACCCTATATAGTAGTAGATGATATCATGCCTTGATATTTAAAAAAAAAAAAAAAAAAAAAAAAAAAAACCCTGTCTGAATTATCATAAACAAGATGATGCAAAATCTCAATTTAAAGAGGAATTTTGTAAAATTTACTTGAAACCGAGACCAGGAGACCAGTCATATTAAGCACATTAAAGATGGTCGCCAAATTGTGAAAACATTCGTATGATTAGATTGATGCAATAAATCTATTTTTTTAAAGTGAGTACACACGCATGTTAATGTCAGTGATAAAAATAAGAAGCCGTCGGGTTTACAAACGCAGAAGTTAATGTCAGTGATAAAAATTGGAAGCCGTCATGTGTACAAACGCAAAATTTAATGTCAGTGATAAAACTAGCAAGTGGTCGCGTGATAAGCACTAGGACACTAGTAGTTTCGTGTGGAGGAGTGGGGTCTAATGGGAATGAATATTACGCTAAAGGTATAACACGTTGTGGTGGTGGTGGGGATATGGCCTTTAACAGGAAATTAACAACGAGGCTAAAAAGAGAACATATGCCGTCGAGAGTACACTGTATTCATTGTTAGACGCTGTTGACTTTAAATGAGACACTATATCCAATGAATTTAACACCGAGGCTATAATGTTGTTTTTTTTTACAAGGAGGTATATGGGTAGAAACATACATACACGCAAAAATACTTCTACGTGGAGTGAGAAAGAGATAAGAATAGGAGCGATGACATATGAGTGTATTCTCCTTCATATATATATATATATATATATATATATATATATATATATATATATATATATATATATATATATATATATATATATATATATGACCGAGTATTGAAAAATTATGGTACCGAGTGCATGTAGCAAAGGATGCCCGAGCCTGCGAGTGTATCCTACGCCACATGAACGAGGACCCAATATTTTTCAATACTCAGTCAATAATCTTGTTAATATATGCCTAAAAACAATCATATTAATCGTTCTGTTATATAAAAAGAATAATACAATTTAAACAATAACATTATTTTGTTTTATTTCATATTTTACGTGTTCTTCAACTTGTGAGGAAACTTGAGCATCGCGCGTTAATATACAGTATTTTACTACTATGCAATCGCGTCTCAGCAGTGAACAAAACTTAGTTTGCTAAAGAGTATGGAATGTTATGTAGCCAAGAATGACAGTAGTGAGCATAAGTGGGGTTTCTCAGCCAAAACCTTTTTTTGTATTAGGACGACAGCATGATTTTTACCACCTACTCCTCCCCCATGTTAGTCTAAACAAAATACGAAAACAACTTTGTTGAGGCAACAGCGTCGATTTCATTATCGATTACCTAATCTGAGGACCTGTCACTGAATCATCATTGTCGTCAGACAAAATAGGTTTGGCTGAGAAACACCCACTTATGCTCACTACTGCGATTTTTATTGTAAATTTCACACAAAATTTTACTATACCTAAAATTCACACAAAATTCACTGTAATAACCAATCTAAAAAATCCACCTTGCTAAAGTCAACGTCAGACATTTATATCCTAACGCAAATATATTGATCCCATCAGGACAGTATCTTTGATCATCAAAATTAAACAGACAGATTTTATAATAACATCAGTCTCAGTTTTATGACAATTTGATTTTATTACCATCATCTGAACATAACTAGAAAATCCGTCTAACACAGCTTTATAATTATCGAATCCTATCACCTCACCTACATTTCTTTTAATGCCTTTTGCTCGCTTTTAACTTTATTATTAGCTAGTTTTAGACAGTACATTTTACTATGCAATCTGATAAACTCAACGATAGGAACAAAATTTGTTTCATCCTTAAATTTTCCTATTACTTTTGTATTATTGTCGCAGTGAAATCAGCTGTTTTTTGGATAATCTGAAAGATCAAATAATTCTCTGCCTTCGTACAACTCTTAATAAATATTATCGGATTATATCTGGTACATTAGCGAGTAAGTGTCTGTAAATAACACCTCTACATCAGGCCACTTAACCTTAACGAAATCGTAGTGAAATTGGTACATTTGCCACTTTGATATCTCAAATACTGCCATACCAACATAAACTGGCTTGTTCAGATTCAAGTTTGTCTTTCTTCGTTGAATGGCTGCTAGATTTTCATTAAAAATTTTCATATTAACAAAATCATCAGATGCAACAAGTTTATTACGACGTTCCACGTTATTGACGATCTCAATATTGACTAACGTTCTGATATTTTCTATGGTCTTGCCGAAGATGCTGTTGTTCATAAGATTGAAACAGTTTTTTCGAATTTTGTTTTGTCAAATGCTCTTCGTCTAGTATTAACGTCGATATAATCTTTCATCCAACATGACTGATTTAATTTTAAAACTCGATGAACTTTTCTTAATATCAGACCATGATCAAGCACCTGTTTCAGATTTTTTGTAATGCGGAACGTATCTCCGTTTGTCAAGCAGATTAAGGAACTAATTTGTTTACAACAGATTTACCCTGCAAATAATTCTCTGTTTATTAGATAATAAACTGTAGTCGATTAGCATTGATTCTGGAAAAGATGGATAATCATTTTGCTTATCATGAAGCTCAACTTCAACAAAATAACTAATGTCAGGATGCTCGCATCCCGCTGTTATAGTTTTATCAGTTTCATCAAATCCCCCCCCCCCCTCGTTTTTTACTGATCCACCTAAACCCACCAACCGGCATAGACTCGACATGGCAGAGCCATACAGGTTATTAGTATCGAGATAGGTTATAAAACTTGATGGTGATCTCTCATCATAGTCGTGTAGATATTTGTTATTAGCCTTGGCATATTTCTTTGTTATGACGCTTATTCCGCCTCTGATTCCCCGCTCGATGAAACAGTTCTAATTTTATTTTGCTATGTTTCAGTAATGCGTCTCAGCTTAATCCGGGTGCCGAATAATGCCACCGCTGACATTTCTGAAACTTTTTCAAACATATCCGCGAGCAACAGTACATCTGTGATAAGATACAAGTCATGCTCATCACCAAAATTTTTACAGCCGAACAAGTCCCATATCCATCGAGCATAGGCATAATCATAATCACTGACACTCTCAAGACTTTACCGAGAAGAAACTTATCTTTGTCAGGTAAGCACTTTTCATAATATCTGCTCCAGTCTTGAAGATACTCATAAGCAAAAATTCCTTTTCGTGTCAATAAACTGCTAGCAGTTTGACCGAAATGTTCAGTCAAATTATCAAACTTACCACAGCCTTTTACAAGCTCGTCTCGCGATGCAGCCATAAACTGCAGACTATCAATAACTCTTATCTTGTCGAGTGTCACAGACATATACTTTTCGGTGCTGTTAGGAATGCATTTTATTTTATCGTTATTATTAATTTTCAGACGGTTTATTATATCCGAATCATTATGCCGAACGCTTCAACGATGATATGAGAATCATATCCTCTGAAATTGTGAAAGACAACAGGAACAAAATCTGGTGCGGTATATTTTAAATTATCATGTGCTGGACAGCGATACTTTCCAGTAATATGACAGTGATCTTTTGTTCTATCTTGATCAAGCGCCCGTTCACAAATCTGACATATTTCTGCTGCAGTAAAATTGGCTTCTTGTTTATTGTCATAGGTTTCATTTTTTTTTTGTTTTTTTAGCGAATAACATCAGGATAAAATCAATCTCGTTGATAAGGTTTTTCAGAAAACAGACAGCAGGATTTGCTTCACGATAAATCTTTATTGATTTTGATAAACGTTTATCAGCAGCAGAGACAACTTTATTCGCTACTCCGCAAGGAATATGCTCTTGCATTTTTCTTGTCGAAGATTTATCAGGGTTATTTTCTGCTCCTAGCACTGGAAGTAAAATAGACTTGAAATCTGCAAATATTATAAAAGGCACTTTCATCTTGTGTCTGTAATTTGTAAATTGTAATGTTTTCATCTTTGCCAAGCATAGATATTCTCTGTATATTAGAGCAGTATTCGAGAAGTCTATCGAGAACCAGCTGCGACTTACAGCCATGCAAGCATTGAAACAGAAATATTTTTTTCCCTATTCTTGTTATGTTACCTTCCGACTAGCCCGTTAAAGTTCTTGATCCACGTGTAATGGTTTATATAAAGCAGTAAATATATTGTTGCTTGGGCGGATCTCGGAAGATCTGATGATGCTCGATCGCCGATGTATCTTGGATATCTTTTGTGATTATCATCGACACCAAATACATTGATACCTCCTGTTAACAGGAGATTGTTCTGTTTTTCAAAATTTTGGAATTTGATTCTCAGTAACAGGAAAGCAAATCCCGCTAAAGTTTAGACGGTTCACATGACAAATATAATTCGATACTCGATAAGGATGATCTCTTGCTGGAAATAGCGCTGATACTATTGCCCATTGAAAACATTTGTCGTCGTAAGTTTTTATATTCACACAACATTTTGAGGTTTTTTTTAGTTGGCAGCTCGACATATGAACTACCTCGCAGCGGATTTTATTTCATAGTGTGAAATAGTATTTCTGTTATTTTATCAAATCTCCAACCCGAACCAGATGCTGTGCATTCATTGATTTTCTTCCATATTTCCTAAAATATATTATCTGACAATGACATCAGATCTGTCCCAGTTAAAATTCGAGGAGATCTAGATGTGATATAAGGATCGGTAAATTCCTCGCGTTGTTGCTGAGCAGCAAGCTACTCTGACGTATGCGTCTGATCGGCGAGCCGAACCTCAGCTTGCTTATGGGAGCCCAAAGATATATTTAGCTTAGAAAACTAAACATTATATTGCACAATAATTTTCAGACCATTGTGAGTGGCAAACTAGGATTTAATTGTTAGCAGAAGCTGATGGTATAGGTTTGTGGTAAAGAAATTTACTATTAAGCGTTTATTATCAAATCTCCAGCTGTTATCGAACCCGGCAAATGCAGTTGCAATTTTTTTGGATTGGTATCTTTCTGTCGAGAATAAACTTTTCTTTGCGATATCACTCAATTTCAACATCGTTATATCTATTGTTTTATATTTATCTAATAGTACGATACGATATTGTTAATTAGAGATTTGAAAAACACAATAGTATACGAGGGAAAATTTATATCAACGACCTATTATATTGAACGATCTTGCAAGGTGGCAGGAAATATTCTGCTGCCATAGGAGATATAATTTTTCGCCGGCAATGAACTCGGACTTGTAATAAACATCCGAACAAAAAATTCGATTGAAATTTTAACTCCGGCTGGATATACAATTCGAGTGAAATGTGAAGATGATGCAGAGCATAAGGAAATGTCTTTGCATGAGTTTATCTAAACTTTATTAACGGTGATAATATTCCAACGGAGATGCGAGTCTGTCAGGTAAATGGGAGTATGACTGATAATAACATCGCCAACTTGTCATTGCAAGACGAGTTTCAACGTCATCCTGTCTACGATCTGCACGAGGCCAACGACAGAGGTATGATAAGATATATTAAAACAAAGAAAGTTGTTGGAAGTATCAATAATCATGGTTACTCGAACGTGATGATCCGTGGAACTAATGCTAATCAAGTTTGTTTCAAATTCCACAGATTTATCTACGGCGTGTTTCGTGATTTGATTCTTAGTGGTTTAGTTGTAGATCAAAGAAACAGAATTAAGACTAACATCCTAATTCAGAATCTTGATATTGTTATATATAAAGAAAATATTGGAGAGTTAAAGCATCCGATGCTAGCAACTTTAAAGCTGCTAAACCTGTTATAGCAACTAAGTCTGTCAAAGGTGAAGAAACGGCATTTTTATCAATCTATGCAGCATCAAAATATTTTAATATTTGTCCAAAATCAATTAGATCTGTTGCTAATGGCATTACAAAGTCTACCACGTCAAAACGAACAAGACATAAAATTCTTTCAATACGAATCACTTGATGTTTAAAATATTTGCTACCTTGCTGTCTGTCAAGCAGCAATTGACATATTTATTTAGTGTTTCTTTGTCGTATTCGACATATACCTTTCTGAGCAAGATCGAATTATATTTTTCTCGTTCTACTTCAAAGCGAGCTACGGCGTTAACATCGGCACGAAACATATTCCATATAGCTTCTTCTAGCTGATAAGGATTTATAACATTAGCTCAAGTAACAAATCTGTCCATATTTTATAATTAACACAAAATTGTAGTTTATTCACAGATCGATTTTCATAATATTTTTTAGATCTTTCCTTGCCAGAAAACAGTGATCCCACTTAATAACATTATCCCTGTCATATCGAACAAATATGTTTTGGTATTTCTGAAGTTCTGATACCTCAGAATCTGTCAGTAACAGGCTAAACGCCGAATAAGGATCGTATTTAACGATAAAATTCATATACTTTTGTTCTGTTTTTTCATTGCTAATAAATAGCTTGACAGCGTCGAATAACAGGTTAATATTTAAGATTTTGGTTTTGACGATGCGTCGTATTTCATCTAACATTTTATTACAGTAATAAGATAAAAGTCCTATTATAAGATGTCCCAAACAACTCTGTTGTTCGCGAAAAGATTGTCAGATCTTTACTGTGATATCGATCGTGATACAGCCCATCAGCATGCAAAGCATCACTGGATTGCCAGCTATCTAAATACTGCAGACAAGAAAGTTCAAGTAGCAACAAAATCACGGTACTGTGAAAAATATCACCTTGCTAAAAAGATTGAAAAGTCTAATTTTACTGTCTCTGAACATCATGTATTTTGGGAGATGTTAAAGCCGTTTATGAATCGTGGACAACTAGAAGTTTATGGTCGTGAAAAAAATATCAAATTTGATTTTCTGTTTGCAAAGATTTTTAACTTGATGGGAGAATGCGATCACTCCGCACTAACAACAACGCGAAGGCAATATGTGGTATCATTGTGCAGGCCAGTGAAATGTAAGTCTGTTTGAAATACGAAAAGATTTATAACGATCTGATCAAAGATTTTTTATTTCACTATCCAGCTATTAAAACTGTCTTCGTAACCTTTCCATTTAACCAAACTTCGCTTACCTTTTCTTGCTATGAATAGCTTGATGACGAATATATCCTGATCTGTCCGCTATAGCTCCTTTTCGTAGAAACTTCCAATAATTTCTTCTCCGGGATTATTATCCCGTGATAAATCTTTTAGCTTATACGTCACAGGTATTGTTGTTAAAATTGCATCCACAGCATATACTTCCTCAGACAGTTTGGAGTGAATCATTTCTCAAGCGTTTTATTCACTAACGAAATTCTAACTCTATCTCCGACTTTAAATTTGTGTCTTCCGTATATATTTACGTTCACTAGTATTGGATTATTAACAGCTTCATTGGGCGACATTCCAAGTATTTTATGTTTAGTTATTATTGAAATCCGACACAATCTTTGGCAGATCATCAACATATCTGTTAGTGGTTTTGGCTGTGAATTGTTTGTAGATCTTTTCTTTTAGTGTGCGATTAAATCTCTCGACGATAACACTTTTTCCTTCATTTCCGGTTATGTATTTGCTGATGTTATTTTGTTCCAGAAACTGCTTGAATTGCTTATTAAAAAACTACGCTCCGTGATCGGTCCATACTTCATTAGGCTTTCTTTCTGTGTTGATTATAATACCTTGCATAGCATTAGTTATAGTTTTTCCTGTTTTATTTGCAACAGATACACTAAACGCGTATTTACTAAAAATATCCACTACGTTCATCAGGTGCATTTTGTTGTCATTGTACTGTGAAATATTTGACATATCAGCGAGATCTATTTCCCATATGGCATCAACTGAATTTGCGATAACCCTTCGTCGAGGAAACCTTTTTTTAGGTTTGCGAAGTTGAGACACGAGCGTCTCCAGTGGTAAAGCGCTCTGCATTCCATTGTCATAAAGTACATTTTTACCAAGCCGGGGCTTTCCAAGCCAAAGTTTATATTTCGCTCCAATGATACCTTGTACTAGCTTACGAATAATTCGCTCGCCTATTCCTTTCGGTTTCACATCACTTAGCTCATTAAGCATAATACGGTTGCATCTGGATTTATCATTTTCGTTGTCACGGTAACATATGTCATGACGCATTGCGATTGCATCGACCTGATTGCACAGTTCTCCCGGGATGGGATTGTCATTTTCATCAAGTTTATCGAGCGGATTCCAAGGCCCTGTATACCGATGGCGAGGCAATGTCCATCCGTGGCTGAGTTTCGGTAATTTGCCAATTAACTTGTGAATATCTAAGCCGGATCCGATTACAGCTCGTTGATTACAACACTGCCAATAAGTTACTGTTTTATCCTGCTCTATACAGAGATCATATTCAGCTTTACATTCACACGCTTTGCTTGCAAACTGGCTTTGCATTTTTGTTATAGTTTAATCATCGGCTAAAATAACATCAGGAATTCTTTGCATTCCCTGATCTCCATGTAACAGCGAGTCACTTTTAAGTAACGTACTCTTTTTCCTGCCACACGTAGCACAGATACTTTTCAGCATTAATCTATTATTGCTAGTTGTTTCCATGGTTTCGTCTATATTTTCCGATTTACTTCTGCACTTGAGGTAATACGCGGTCATTATTATATTTGCATGTTAGATAAAATTACAATTTTGTCGTTTTCCAAGCTTGGTTTAGGTGTCAGTTGTAATATAAATTTGAGAAAATCACCCAATCTGCTAACAGACGGCTTTGCACTCTGCGCTTGTTTCCCGGCCATTTGCTTGATAAACATGACCCAGTAATATCCACAAACTGCAGTTCCAACTAGCTGAAGTTGATTAGAAGAGTAATTGATTTTTTTGCACTTGGATGATAGCACGTTCTGTTTGATAACATCACTTTGTGTCAACCCAAACGAATCAAAATAGTTATTTTTATAAAGCGCCAATACATGCCAGATCCATCGTTGAAATTTTGAATATTTATAACACAACTTTGATTTGTTGGTAGAGAGCTTTGCTCTCCAGGTCGAAGTAATTGGACCGCTAGCGGTCTGAGCTCATCTTTAGATAATATTCCTTGAAATCAGTTGATATCTTTCAGTTTATCAGGAATCTCAAAATTGTTTAACGGACGGTACCTCTCCCACGTCTATCCCCAGCAGATTGGGAAGTAGACTTCAGCTATTCCGGCTGTCATTGGCCCTAAGAATCTACCTTTGACCGCTTTCCGGTTCGTCTTTGAGGTTCAGTTTTTTAGTTGCTTTACGTTTATTTGTTGCATTAAGTTTTCCGGGCATTTTTATTACTGTTGTTCGATAAAATCACTAGATTACTAACTGTTTAATACCATCACCGGTGATTCCATCAGCTTTTTTTGTCGCACCGAATATGGCCATTGAAGCAGCAGCTATTCATAATGTACCGAATACTGGCAATAATTTTCATAGTACCGTTTTTACAATAATTGCTAGCGCAGGTTCCTCTTGCGATCTGGCCATTGTAGTAACTTGCACTTCTGATAAATTTAAAATAAATGGCTTGCGCAATCGCATTTCATTGATTTGCCTTTGTGCTAGCATGAGTTTTTTTTTTCCGACAGAAGGCCTTGCGTTCCACTAGCACTTGGTGTTCCGAAATCTATCTTCAATAAAACAGGCTGTCGTTTAATGATAACGTGTGCTAGCTTTTTAACTTGTCCCGGCGATAAGTTCGTTTCGTGTATAATGTATTTCATCGTATTTTATTTTTGTTTCATAAAATTGTACCCCTCATATTTACACCTGGACAGTCATTCTACCCTTGGTAGCATCAATTGTCAAGAACCTATCAGATACAACTAGCGCATAAGCGTAATAATTAACAGCTGATATTTATCCAAGTGTCCCTATAACCTCAATATCTGACGTCGATCCAATAGCTCGTTCGTTTTGGTTACTGACGTCAAAGTGGAATATCGGATAAAGGGTTCTACACTCCTCGATTGAAATCTGAGATCCACTGTCAGCATCCTGATACTTTTGCATGGCCTCCATAAGATACGTGTAAGATCTAGATACATTTCTACTTGCATCAGCTGTAAAGTTACATTCGATTGCTCGTTTAATTCTGACAAATATTTGTCTGTTATCTGGACTGTCAAAAACAGAGTTGTTTTGAAGTTGACTATTACGTCGGTCTTGTCGCTGAAATACAATAAATACGTGTCTTGGTACCTGTTCACATGCCGCTGTTGTTATCCGCCATGTGTTATCAGTCGAATTTGGTACTGCTATTTGATAAACTTTGTTCTGCATAAAATACAATTTCTTAGTAAACGTGGTCAACATCACCTCAAGTTCGATTGTTTTCTGGATAGATGGAACGACTGGTGGCATCCATAGATCTAGTCGTGAAATAATAAATTGTGCATCATCACCACCAGTTCGCATCAGACAATCATTTTAATCAGCTCGGTCAAGTATAAGTGTATGTTTTATCATACGAAATACCTTATTCTAGTCTCTGCAAAACCCAAATATTGTGCTAAGCGGAAGCATCATAGTTAGTTGATTTGAGTTATTTGTGAAATTTAGTCGTTTAACATAGCCTTCGTTATTCTCTCCATTTCTAATCTTTATTATAGTTATTATCCTGTTTACGATGGCTAACATTGCAATTCCATCATCCGCGGCTCCAGGTTGGGTAATTCCAAGGCAATTATAAGCTGCTGTCGGAGAAGTCCTTGTAGCAGCTTCATTTGCATCTGCAGCTGGTGCAGTAATTCCAAATGTAGCGGCGTTATTAATAAGAAACGTTCTCACTAAAACTAGATCATCATCAGCATTAGCACCAGCTGCAATTTCATTACGATAAATAAATTCTTTTGAAACAGCAGTTCCTGTTCCGGTATCTTTTAACTACAGCATATTTATTGCAACAGATCGTGTGTAGTCGTCGCTGAACGACACAACGTTAAGAATAGTACTTGCTATTGGCAAGTGCATGGAAATAATTTTTGCAGTTTGATTTGCTAGTTGATATCCGACGCTTCTAAACAAACTCCACCCGTTATTAACAAGTGTCACTTGTGTACCAGCAGGTACTACTGCACCAGATGCTGTTGTTACACTTCCTCGTGCTTCAATTACGGCTTTGTGCGGCAACAGAAACACGTTCTCGTCTCGTGTATTAAAAGTTCGTAAGCCTGTTTTATTAGGTTCGTTTGAATTTTCATCGAGATACTCAACAATATTCAAATTCTGTTGTCGAGTTATCTGTTGCTATTTTCTCGGTCAGGTTAAGGTAAGTTTTGATAGACATTTTTTATTTGTAATTGTTAGATAAAATCGCGAACCGTGCTGTGGTTTGAGGTTGCAAAGCAACCCACTCGAACGTCGCAATATCTGGTTGAGTGCTAGCACTCCGAGGTCTAGATTTAGTTACTAATTTTCTAATAATTTCCTCGCCAGACAGAGATAGCAGTTTTTTGTTGTGTTAATCGACGCCGCAGTACTTTCTAATGTTGGTGATATTTCAGAAATTACTTGTTTTATATCCCTATTACTTGCGATCATTTGCTGCGCAGATTGTCCTTTAATTTTATCAGCAATCTTTTGTCCGACAGCTGTACCCGCTGAAGATGTGGTTTCTATAGCAAAAGCTTTTGATGCGTCTAACGCAATTGGTGCTACTTTATTTGCAATTCCAGGTAGATTTTCAATTATTTTAGAGAATATATTTACAAAGAAACCTCCTACGATTTTTCTATGATAAAATTTTCGTTGTTTCATTTTGTAATACAAAACTGTCTGATAAAATTGACTTTGGTGAGCATAGCTGTGGTGAGATAGCTCACTGCGCGATCGGTTAACCGACTGACCTCAAGTGCAGATAATATGTTACAATTTCATTGTTAAGATCAAGCTGTCGACCTGATTGATCAGTCAGCGTCACTGTGATAGACGATATTTGATTTTCAACACTGACAGGATAGTAGATTAACTGTCTTAGATTTACTTGCATTAGCGAGCCTGGTTGTACTTCAGGACTAAAAGAATAAATGAATAAATAGTTTGTCTTTGGCTACCTCGTACGGAATATGATCCTGTTGCAATAGAGCAGTTTATGAAAATTGTATTCATTTCTGTGACGTTGACAACTGATTCACTATCATATGATATTGTTGAAACTGCTGCAGATCCATACTGTTGTTTATTAAATCCGACTAATGATCTGATTGTGTCTTGGCTACTGAGATCGATGAACAATTTATTTTTAAGTGTTATTCTTGACTGTAATGAGTTATATTTTGTAATGAGCTCAAACTTATCTGATGAGATACCGCTGCTGCTAGCGGCTATAAGATATTTTATTGCTTTGTTGAGATCTATAACGCTGTAGACGCCTTGTTTTAACTTAACAGAATTCCAATCGATAGCATCTCCTGTTCTTACTCCAAATGTAAAATCGTCATTAACATTAGTTTTCACATTTGTCATTGAGTGCCAAGCAGTAGCTGATACTAGTCCTATTTCGTATTGATTTGGGGACGCTTGCGGTAATGTGTCAAGTTCAGTTGGTGGATCATAAATAACAGAGAAGTTTACACTGTCAGCTTTAGTCTGTGATGAATCAAGCAGTAATGTGGTTGATAACATTCTTATTTTATCTGATAGATAAAACTGAACTGCTGGCAGTTTCTGCTTTGCGGTTAGCGAGTTAATTGGCCACGAATCAAATCACTATGATATTCGTCGGATGTTAGATAACCGTTTGATCTGAGATTATCTCAAATTTAATCAATTTCGTTGTCAATTTCTGTGCTCGTATTTCCGGCTTCCATTGATACTATTAATAGCATCAACCGGTCAACTATTTCAGCTTGAGAGTTATAGATCTTTAGACCATAGGCTATTTTCTTTTTTATTCTTTCTTCAACAAGTTTTCTAAGTTTTCTAGTAACGCTACTATGTAGTTAAAACCTTTTGTTTTTCTTTTAATATGGTAAAGTAAAATCTCATAGAAATCAGCAATAATACCTTCTCTGTGCATATTAAAATAATTTCGTAAGTCATTGTAATTAGTAGATTCTTTAAGCTTATCAAAACCACTTCATTATTTTTCTCACAAATCTTAGTTGATTAATGTAATTATCTACCTCATCATTTCTCTTTTTTAACACTGTCATTTTGTTCTTACCAAAAACTTTCTCCTTAAAATTTCTTAACTCGGTGATAGCTGTTGGATAATTTAGTTTCTCTTATCAATTTATTAATCGTATCCTGTAACATAAAAACATATTCTTCATTACCCTTAACCTGCTCTTCAATTTTTTGTAATACCACCGCTTGTCGTGCAGCTGGATCTCCTATTTGTTTTCAATAATTAGCTCAGCAACTTTTGTTTTGCTCCTTTTCAAGAATACCTTGTAGTCTTTTCTCGTTGCAACAAATTTCTTTAGAACCTCTATCCGTTTTGCGTCGATATTTATAAGTATCTGTTAGATTAATTTTCACAGTCCACAAACCTGTCCATCCCAGATCTGAACATGCGATTTCGATCTCGTGCTAGCTTATCAAACAAGAAAAACTTTTGTCTGCCATTAACAGTAGCGTCAAGATAAAACTCAGCAAATTTATCTTTTAATACATCTCCGCACTGTTCTCGTGCTATATTTTATACGCCAATATTGTCTAGTCGAGCAAATAATACGAAACAACCTGTATTTCGCCTGATAAATTGATAGACGTTATAAAATCTATGTGCCAATAGACTGCATTACATTTTCTGTTGCGCAATAGTGAAAAATACGATTTTATCTTATCCATCTCGGCGTTGCTGAGTGGAATGTCACTGAATACAATTATTTTATGCTCGTCAGAATCTAGCTCGGCAGCTGGAATTAAATCTTCAGGTTGTTTTATAATAAATATATCATCGCCTACGCCAAGTTCATTTGTTTGTTTTTCATTGTATTCGCTAAGCAGCTCGTATTTATCCTGTTGTGGATTGATCGTGTAAATATAAACTCGATCGTAGTTGAAGAGGTAGTTAAGTAACAGATTCATAAGAAGGTTAGTTTTGCCCGATTCAGTTCGTCCTTCTATCAGATAATGACAGTCTGGTAGGTCCTGGTTTTACTGATGTTTTATTAATCGCTCCGTGTCAAAGTTGATTATGCTCATTCTATACTAGGTATTCACAAATTTTATCGCGCAGTAAGAATAAGAATGAGCTATTACACAAAATTTGGTATGTTAATCGACAGCTCAACAGAAGAAGAAACTACAACAACTGCGGATGGTGTAGATTTAACAAACTATATAAAAATAATTCTGGAGATACAATGACAAGTAATTTAAGTATGTTAGGTTAGCGAGTGCTAGACTTTGAAAAAAACATATCCACCCCTCAATGTAGATAACACACAAGCTGTAAGTTTTGCCCAATTTAGCGCCGTCAGTAATAATAAGTTATCATTGACAGGCGGAAAGATGACCGGAAATAGCAATATGAGTAAAAATAGTAAAACTTGAGACTGAATACCCTCCTTCTAACATAAATAACTCACAAACAGTAAGTTATGCACAACTTAGCGCGGTTGATAATAACAAGTTGTCACTAGCTGGTTGGACGCTGGCTGAAAATATAGATATGGGCGGAAAATTAATATTTAATACTCAGCTTGATAATACAACGTTGACCAGTAAAGATTTTGTAACAAATGTAAAGTTTGTCAAGGATAATTTTGTGATAAAATCCGGCGACACTGTGGTGGGAAATCTGGACATGGGATCGAACAAGATAACAACTACGGCAATTCCATCAGCAACATCAGATTTAACAAATACAATTACGTCGACGATATGATAACAAGAAATATTACATCACGAGTAGCAAAATCCGATGAATCGATGAAAAGTATGTTAAACATGGGATCGAATAAAATAACAACGACTTATAATCCAGTCGCCCCATTTGATCTTACAAGTAAACAATACGTGGACGCTGAAATAAGTGCAGCATCAACAAATACAATTACTGACGCAGATAACAATTATCTCAAAAACAGGAGGCATAATTACAGGTGCGCTCGATATGTCTGCCAACAAAATAACTACGTATGTGCCTGTTTCTGCATTTGATTTTTTTCAGTAAACAGTACGTGGATAGTGTTACCCTATCACTTGCAATTGGTGGTAGTACAAAACGAACTAAAAGTAATGTCAGTCATACGATTTAATGTGATCATAATATATAATGTCTATTGATCCTCCATCGATCAGAGTCGCAAAAGAGTTTTATAATTCTATACTAAACCCTAAAACGGAGATCGAAATAGCTGATGTTGATCAGCTAGACCCAGAGAGTGCTGAGGAAGCAAAAGCGATAAATATAATTGCTCGAATGAAAAAACTTAACTTAAGATTCACCCGGTTTAAATGAAAACAGCAACAACCTTGCTAGAGTTTCAGGAATGAGAGGCCCTAAACAGAGACACGCGATCAGAGACTTTGATATTATCAGCAAATACTGTCCTGTAAGTGAGTGCGAGGAACGGTGATTAAAGATTGAAAAGTTCCGATAAATACGTTGCTTGAGCTAATTGACGATCGACAGATCTAGCCTTGTAAAAACAAAATTTCATGGTGATAAGAAACCAGAACAAGATCGACTAAAAAAAGATTCACGACGAGCTTGACAAACTAGCTGAAACAAGGAAACACAAGTTTCTTAAAAATCGTAAGCTCAAAGACACATTTGTTAAACGTCGAATATTTCTTGTGCTAGGCATGGACTACTATGACAAAAAGACGTTTTTAGAAATAGTAGATAATAGTACTGACAATAACCTGCTAACAACAGCATATTTAGTTCTAATAGACTGTCTCACCGACCTTATAAAAACCATGACGTGCATCACATTAATGCTGCACTAAACGCAATATCAGAAACTGAGTCTAGAATTGAGTTATAGATGATCTCGAACGAGATATATTTTATCTGGTGCTTTAGGATGGTATAACTGTAAAACCTAGTATTGATGAAGATTATGAAATATATAATAGTTAAAAAGATTTACGTTGAAAAACTATTAAAAAAGAAGCTGGAAAGTTTCTGACATAAGCAAAGTACAGAAATATCAAAGAACAGATTGCTAAATACCTAAACCTACCTGTCAACGACATAAATATATAACAAGCAGATATTAGCCGTCTTTTAAGTTTTGCAACAGCCTAGGCAATTCTCAGGCAGCATCTAGTGCTTACAATGTTAAGCTGGGACAGTTATGTTATTAGTTATGTCGACGAAACAGAAGATATTTATCGTGATAGAGTCAACAATATTACTGAAGTACCAACAAAATTTGATCCCCCATTTTCGTCCTCAGATCGTGAAGTCTTAACAAAGCAGATACAATATCTCATCTGAAGCGTATGATAAGTACAGAGATTTTCTTGCTGACCCAGTCAAAAATAAATTTAATGTTGTGGTCGGTAAAGTTGCCGCTGAAAATACCTTCACTACCCCAATTAAAATAATTACTGAAACAGTTTCATAATGACAAAAAAAAAAAAAAAAAAAAATAATCGACTTCAATCATTTCATCAGGTCTGTCAGACAATGATAGGGATGACCTCATCAAATACTATAAATATTACCATAAAAATCTTTACTGAGTCAGAAGAGCCAGAAAATATTACAGTAAAATAATAAGCGTGTTGAATTACATTTCTATGATACTAACAACGACTGAAATCGTATCAGCCGGCGGAACCGCAAATCCATTATTGCTGACAGTGTCAGGAGTAGGTATTGTATTATCAGCAATAAATATAAAGATCTAGACAAAATACGAGAATAAATATATCTCGTGTAAAATAACAATAGCGACTTATAATACAATTCTTAATCAACTTCGAGCTTATCTGCGTGGTGAGAAGTTTATAATGTTAGATCTGATACAGGAACTGCGAGTCAAAGACGATTTGCTAGTTGATATGATACCGAACAGAGTGGCGAAATATGAAAAACGATACAAAGGAAATTTTTTTGTAAAATCGCTAGCGATTTCATTTAAAAAATAAAGATAGTAAAATTTTGTGTGAAATATGAAAAATAATGGAAGATATTACAGTGGAAAGTACCACGTTAAAGATGAAAAGAATTCTTTTCCGAGGTAAGCATATGAAGAATATGCTTGACAATGAAAAGTACAGCACGTATTTCAAAAACAGAAATAAAGAAAGTTGTCTCTGGTTTGCACAGAAAATTCAGAATATTTTAGTAAGCTTGCTTGGGTTACAGATTCACTTTCTGATGCTATTGACAAGCTTTACAATCCAACATCTCAGAATAAATACACAAAGATCACAGTTGATGACGAAATGAAAAAGTGTTATGTCGATAAATCATAAGTCTCACGCAGAAATTTTATCAAGATGCTAGAACCTAGATCTCTTATCAGCGGTAAGATTAATTTGTACTTGTTCTGTCATTATGATGAGTTATATAATAACAAAAGCTGAGACTTTAAAAATATCTCGACAAGTGGCTGTGTAAAATTTTATGTGATTGTTAGGTATAGTAAAATTTTGTGTGAAATAAAAAATAAAAAATCGCAGTAGTGAGCATAAGTGGGTGTTTCTCAGCCAACCCTATTTTGTCTGACGACAATGATGAATCAATGACAGGTCCTCAAATTAGGTAATCGATAATGAAATCGACGCTGTTGCCTCAATAAAGTTGTTTCCGAATTTGTTTAGACTAACATGGGGGAGGAGTAGGGCGTATGTTACGTATATGTAATTAAATTGCTTGTGTGTTAGTTTTAAAATTCTTTTTATTTTATTTTTGTTTCATTACATTTTATTGTAATGATTATTGAAGGGATTCAAAGTTTTTGTTTCAGTAGTTCGATGTTTTCTTTTAGCAAGTGTTGTTTGTTTAAGACGTAGAAGTGTTACATGAGAATTATTTTTAGTTAACCTAGTTAGTCTTAGGTTGGCAAGAACGTAAACAGACATTTAAAATGATTGGTCAGTAT
The DNA here is from genome assembly GCA_016617855.1 of Megalonaias nervosa. NCBI lineage: Eukaryota > Metazoa > Mollusca > Bivalvia > Unionida > Unionidae > Megalonaias > Megalonaias nervosa. The sequence goes on from JAECUM010048054.1 coordinate 24,351, forward strand.
CAGGGCCATACTTTCCTTGCGTGATCACCATGTGTAAGCAACGTTTATTTATGATTGGTTTTTAAGTGGGATTACACTGGCGTACGTGATGGATTTCTTGTAGTAAGAGACCACATGACCCATCTCGCGAGACTTGAAATGATGTTTTTGGGGTTTAAATATACATTCTTAATATTCTTCTCGCAGAGTCGTTTTAACATCTTGAAGGAACAAGGTGTTTCTTTTTATTTGTTGCCAGATTGTTTGTTTTTCATCTGATTTTTGGATTTTATGATTTATTCTCCTGGAAACTCAACAAGTTGACTTTTATATAAAAAATTCTGAAAGATATTCATGGAAATTTATTCTGGAATTATTCGGAAACAAAGACTGAGATTCAATTGAGGAATTGTTGATATTCGTACATTGGAGCACATCTGACGTCATCGCCTTCCATATTTGTACGTCGTCGAGATTCGAACCTGGATTCTAATAGAACTATTTAGTGATAGGACTTGTGTTTTCATTCTTAAGATTATATTTTGGATTATATTCACAAACCGTAAGTCCAATTTACCAATTTTTACATTGTTTTCTAGGAAAATAAATTATTTTGTTAAAATATACAAAGCTTGTTGGATTTCACTCTTTTCTTCTTTTACATTTGTACGAGCCTACACGTAACAGGAGAAAATTGGGCCGCTCGTCCTTGGGATATATGAATTTGGTTAAATATTTCAGAAAATTGTTTTTTGAAATTTAAATTCCTCTAGTCTTTACATCCCAAGTACTATTTTACATTTTTATTTGAAATCTTAAGTGAAAACAACAGGCTTTTATTCACAGTGTCATCAAAAGTGGAAACTTTTCTTTCTAATCCAACTCAGGAGCAGTTGGACAGTCTGAAAAAAGATGAATTGCTTGAACTTGCCAGAAAGTATGATCTTTCTGAAGCAAAATCTTACTTAATGAAACAAGAAATTTAAAATATTTTGATCCAATATTTGGTGGGGAAAAATATTTTTGATAAAAGTGTTTTGACATCAGTCAGTAAGTATATGACAGACAATGACATTAACGTAATATAATTAAAAATGAAATTCAAAATGGAAGTAGAGTTAAGGAAGCTCGAGCTTCAGAAAGAGAAAGAACAATTGCAAGTGCAATTAGAAGAGAAGCAATTGCAGTTGCAATTTGAGAAAGAGGAGAGAGAGAGACAGGAGAGGGAGAAAGAGAGACAATTACAATTTGAAGAAAAGAAGAAAGAGAGACAGGAGAGGGAGAAAGATTAAGCAATTACAATTTGAGAAAGAGGAGAGAGAGAGACAGGAGAGGGAGAAAGATAAACAATTACAATTTGAAGAAAAGGAGAAAGAGAGACAGATGCAATTACAAAGAGAGAAGGATGAAAGGGAATTTCAACTTAGAATGAAAGAATTTGAGCTGGCAAGTGGCAAGCACGATTCCACTTCACATACAGATTCAAGTTTTGACATTACAAAAATATCAGGTTAGTTCCCCCTTTTAGTGAAAAGGAAGTAGACAAATATTTTATCTATTTTGAAAAAGTTGCTGAAAATTTGAAATGGCCAAGGGAGCATTGGACTCAATTATTGCAATGTGTACTTTTCGGCAAAGCCCGAAATATCTATGCATCCCTGTCAGTACAACAGAGTTCGGATTATGATTTGGTTAAGGAGTGCATCTTAAGGGGTTATGCGTTAGTCCCTGAGGCTTATCGGCAAAAATTCAGGAACTATAAAAAGGAAGCTGGACAGACTTATGTCGAATTTGCTAGAGAAAAAGAACAGTTATTTAAGAGATGGTGCTTAGCCAAGAAAGTTGAACATGATTATGAAAGTCTTGAACAACTTGTGTTACTTGAAGAGTTCAAAAACTGTGTTCCTAATGATATTAAGAATCATTTTGAAGAGCATAAGATTGAAACCTTGGAAAATGCTGCTCTTGCTGCCGATGAGTACTCCTTAACTCATAAAGTTCCTGTTGTAGGCAAATCATTCACTCAGCAGTCTACTGGTAGAAAGGTATTTCAGCCTAATACGACTTCTCCTAAAATTCAATCTGGCACAACTTCTAAAAATCAAGCTTCTGATAAACTTGATTCAAAATCCTTGTCTCTGCCTACGTGTACCTATTGCAAGAAAAAAGGACACGTCATTTCTGATTGCTTCAAGTTGAAATATAAGCATCAGAATCAAGATAGACCTATCCCAAATGCTCTTATTTCTAAGAGGTCAAGGTCACGGTCATGTATTGAAAGCAATACACTTGTTGGGTCTCATAAACCCCAGTCTGATTTTTATTATGGAGAATTATGAACCATTCATGTCGAAGGGTTCTATATCACTCTTGGGGGATTCGGCCAATCCTATCCCTATTAAAATTTTAAGGGATACAGGAGCTTCTCAGAGTCTTTTAGTGTTAGGTATTTTGCCTTCTTCTGAGAAGTCCTGTTCTAATGAGAGTGTTCTCATTCAGGGAGTAGAGTGCGGCTTTGTTAATGTTCCTCTCCATTCTGTAAATTTCTCATCAGACTTAGTTTCAGGACCTGTGACAGTCGGTATTGTGTGTAACTTACCCGTTGAGGGCATTCATTTGTTGCTAGGCAACGACCTAGCTGGAGACAAGGTTGTGGTTAATCCACTTGTAACTGACAAGCCTTCTTTGGATCAGAAAGTTGATCCAACTGAAAAAGAATACCCTGAGTTATACCCAGCTTGTGCAGTTACTAGAGCTATGTCAAAGAAAGCTCTTGAGAATGATTTTGATAAGGAAGACATTCCTTTAGCTGACTCATGTATTGGTCAGGCTTTTGATGAGGTCAATTTCACTTCTAATTTGGATCAATCAGGTGGTATTGATCACAGTGATCCTCTTTTAAATACTCATTCTTTTATCTAATCAGGGTGATAAACGACACTCACTTGTCGTCGAACAGGGAAAAGATCCTGAGATCTCCTGTTTGTTTCAGAGGGCCATTAGTGAAACTGAAGCCACTGAAGTACCTGTCTGTTATTTCATTAAAAATGGAATTCTTATGAGAAAATGGAGACCTCCCGAGGTACCTGCTAATGACGAGTGGTCAGTGAACTATCAGATTGTAGTTCCAAAATCTTACAGACAGGAAATACTTAGTTTGGCCCATGAAACTGCTCTGGCTGGTCATTTAGGGATAAATAAAACTTATAACAAGATCTTGACTCACTTTTACTGGCCGAAAATCAAAAGTGATGTTTGTAAATTTTGTTGATCTTGTCATACTTGTCAAATGGTAGGAAAACCCAATCAGAAGATACCTAAGGCTCATCTGCAACCAATTCCTGCATTTGACGAACCATTTAGCAGAATTATGGTAGATTGTGTTGGTCCCTTACCTAAGACCAAGTCAGGCAACCAATATTTGTTGACCATTATGTGTGCGTCAACAAAATTCTTAGATGCAATTCCTTTGAGGAATATTATGGTAAAAGCTTTGATAAAGCTTTTTATTCACTTTGGCCTTCCCCAATCTGTTCAATCAGGTCAAAGGTCAAATTTCATGTCTGGACTTTTCCAGCATGTTATGCCTGAATTTGGCACTCTGCAATTCAAGTCAAAAGTGAAACTATGGTTTCTCAAAACTTTACTTGAGAGAATATTTGAGTCTTGTAATAGAGTTCATTCTCTCTTGCTCATTCTTCAAAATTTTCTTCAATTTAGATTGTACGGCCCTTACAAAGTAAATAAGAAAATGAATGAGTTAAATTATAATTATAGTACTCTGGTCTAAATAAATTAATGGAGTACTAGTATATTGTAAGAGATAGCCAAGTAAATCATACAATTAATTTAGTTGTACCTGTCCCACCAACTGAGGATTTAAGTGAAGAAATTCAATTGGACACCGTTGAACTTGGAGCAACAAATCTTCGGAATTCGGAAATTATGAAAGATCTAGACCAGAAACTTTTACATTTGCAACCACAAAAAAGAAATGAACTTAAACAGTTAATATTCGAATATGAGCACTTGTTTCCGGATATTCCTACGAGGACAAACAAAATTTTTCATGACGTTGAAATTGTAGATTCAAAATCTGTGAAACAACACCCATACAGGATGAACCCTCTCAAACAGGAATACTTGAAAAAGGAAATTCAGTATTTGCTGGAGAACGATTTCATAGAGCCCAGTAAAAGTGTTTGGAGTTCACCATGCATACTTGTTCGAAACCGGATAAAACTTTCCGTATGTGCACTGATTATAGGAAGGTGAACAGCGTGACAAAAACAGATTCATTTCCATTACCAAGAATCGATGATTGTACTGATGAAATTGGTAATGCCAAGTATGTCACCAAATTTGACCTTCTGAAAGGATTTTGGCAAATTCCACTTACGGAAAGAGCAAAAGAAATTTCGGCATTTGTGACTCCAGATGGACTCTATCAATATAAAATAATGCCGTTCGGGATGAAGGGTTCCCCAAGTACATTTCAGCGCTTGATGAATATGATTACCGCTGGTCTAGATAATTGTGATGCTTACATTGATGATGTCATCATCTACAACGACACCTGGAAAGGACATCTAGCCACGATTCGGAAATTCTTCGAAAGACTCACCGATGCTAATTTGACAATCAATTTATCTAAAAGTGAATTTTGCCGTGCTAGTGTAACTTTTCTAGGACATATTGTGGGACATGGTCAAGTTAAACCTATTGATGCTAAGGTGAAGGGTATCTCTGATTTTCCTGTGCCTGTCAGCAAAAAGCAATTAATGCGATTTTTGGGTATGGCCGGACACTATCGAAAGTTTTGTTTCAATTTTTCCAATATTGCTGAACCTCTGACAAATTTGTTATGTAAGAGAAACAAGTTTCTCTGGACCGAAAAATGTCAGGAAGCTTTCGATAGGTTAAAAGCCATACTCAAAAGTGCGCCGGTTCTAACAGCTCCAAATTTCAATCAGTCTTTTAAATTGTCTGTGGATGCAAGTGATGTTGGGGTTGGAATAGTATTGATTCAAGAAGACAGCAATGGTGTTGATCACCCAGTGTGCTATTTCTCAAAGAAATTAAATAAGCACTTAAGAAATTACTCAACAATCGAGAAGGAATGTTTGGCTTTAATTTAGGCATCACAACATTTTGAGGTTTACATTAGCTCGGCTCCTTCTCCAGTTGTTGTGTACAGTGATCACAACCCCCTTACTTTCATCGACAAGATGAAAAATAAAAATCAAAGATTATTAAGGTGGAGTTTGTTTTTGCAAGAGCATAATCTGAACTCAGGCACATCAAAGGAAAAGACAATTTGATTGCAGATGCACTTTCCCGTGTATAGAAATATTATTTCATATACACTTTATATAATTTATAAGAATTCTTATGTAATTTTGTTTACCGCATGTATAATTTACATATGGTAAAAAAGAAAGCTTTATTATATAAATCTTTCTTTTTTCTTTATGGGGGAAGTGTTACGTATATGTAATTAAATTGCTTGTGTGTTAGTTTTAAAATTCTTTTTATTTTATTTTTGTTTCATTACATTTTATTGCAATGATTATTGAAGGGATTCAAAGTTTTTTTCAGTAGTTCGATGTTTTCTTTTAGCAAGTGTTGTTTGTTTAAGACGTAGAAGTGTTACATGAGAATTATTTTTAGTTAACCTAGTTAGTCTTAGGTTGGCAAGAACGTAAACAGACATTTAAAATGATTGGTCAGTATCAAGGCCATACTTTCCTTGCGTGATCACCATGTGTAAGCAACGTTTATTTATGATTGGTTTTTAAGTGGGGTTACACTAGCGTACGTGATGGATTTCTTGTAGTAAGAGACCACATGACCCATCTCGCGAGACTTGAAATGATGTTTTTGGGGTTTAAATATACATTCTTAATATTCTTCTCGCAGAGTCGTTTTAACATCTTGAAGGAACAAGGTGATTCTTTTTATTTGTTGCCAGATTGTTTGTTTTTCATCTGATTTTTGGATTTTATGATTTATTCTCCTGGAAACTCAACAAGTTGACTTTTATATAAAAAATTCTGAAAGATATTCATGGAAATTTATTCTGGAATTATTCGGAAACAGAGACTGAGATTCAATTGAGGAATTGTTGATATTCGTACATTGGAGCACATCTGACGTCATCGCCTTCCATATTTGTACGTCGTCGAGATTCGAACCTGGATTCTAATAGAACTATTTAGTGATAGGACTTGTGTTTTCATTCTTAAGATTATATTTTGGATTATATTCACAAACCGTAAGTCCAATTTACCAATTTTTACATTGTTTTCTAGGAAAATAAATTATTTTGTTAAAATATACAAAGCTTGTTGGCTTTCACTCTTTTCGTGTGTTACATTTGTACGAGCCTACACGTAACAGGTAAGAATCATGCTGTCGTCCTAATACAAAAAAAAAGGTTTTGGCTGAGAAACCCCACTTATGCTCACTACTATAACAAAATATTTATATGAGGAACAAATGATGAAATGATTTTATGTCATCTGATCTGTATGATTTTATTTGGTGGCACTCCGAATTTGGAGAGTGTCGTAACTGTTGTTTCCCTGACGGAGCGATTCTACTCTTAAGTCCCGCAATTTTAATAAGCAACCATCATCAACGTCCCGAGGGTATTGTGTCCCATCGTTCTTGGATGATATATCAAACTAGGATCTCTCTCTCTCTCTCTCTCTCTCTCTTGCAGTTTTAAGTCCTTGGATGTAGACATAATAACGGTTTCTTTATTTAATTTTGGTGGTGGCTAGAGTAGATATATGTTTTAAAATTTCAGTTTGGATGACAGCTAAATCTAGCCGTCAGATTTGCATAAAGAAGTAAAAAGTTCACCAAGATAGTCATTCCGTAGATCTGGGTGGATGTTTTCTATTGTCCTAGGCTCGCTTCACATTACATAACCATAGCTGAATATTTTTTTTCACAACTGTTTTAATCGCCGCTTCATGCTATTGTGCAATTTCTGATTTTATATGAAATTTTCCACGTCACCTGGATTTATTTGTAGATCTCTTGCCTCCACCTTCATCTCTTCCTCAAACAGTTCAATCAATAAATCTATCTCTTCTGGATTCATCTTTGAGCAATCCGTTGAAAATGTCAAAATTTTGAACGCGTTCAGCGTTCATTGACATTTTTATTTCGACGTAGACATAATTAGTTCTTGGAACGCGGGTACGTAATAACAATAAAAAGAAGCGAGCGGTGAATATTTTTACTTAACTCCGGTCAATACTTTTGGGTATTGACCCATAACAACAATGTGAAACTAATGCAACAACATATACATACATACATACATACATACATACAT
>JAECUM010048055.1:0-12656 GCA_016617855.1 Megalonaias nervosa
TATATATATATCTCCACCTCTACTGCCTACCTGTCTGTCAACACTGTCCTCTGTGTGTGTAACAGACAAGGATAACAATAGACTTTGTTTGCCCTAACCTGAGTATAGCAAGCTTCTTCAAATTTTAAGCCACCTTCGATCTCAACCTAAAAGAAATACCATAAAGTTTGGCTATTGTATCTATTATCAGATATTTTCAAAACATTAAAAATCTTCCTAATTTTTATTTTGAAAAAAAAAAACACCTCTAAATATTGATATAACTATAGTTCTAGGAGCTCATGAACAGTCTATTAGATTTCGGCAAACGTTAGGGAGCAAAATAACAGATAACATGGGTAAGAATTATGCATAGAAGAATGACAATAATGCAAACACTCTTATAATCAAACAGCGCATGTTGATGAGACACAAATAATACAACACAGACTGCTGCTTTCATAGTTGTTGTAACGTTTCACCTCATGGCAATTGTTCATTAACATTTGAAGTTGCAGTTTTAATATTGGCTCTAAAGTTATTTTCTAATGTTTAGCTATCTGTGCGATTTTACAATATTTCTTGCTAGTTAGAGTTTTCAAATGTATCCGATTCTTTGCTTATATATTTCTTGTCCTTAATCTGTTTGTCAAACATTTCTTGTGATTTCGTATAATAAAACTATTCTCTTTTTCCGGTAGAATATTAATCTTTTAACACAGATTTCTTGATCTATTGTTTATGTAGCGTTTCTGCACATATTTTCGTCTCTTGTCCAGCCTAAAGAATTGAGCTAGTCACTTTCACGTTTTGCCAGACTTTAAAGTTATGTGCTAAATTTTCATTTGAATTACGCTATGATTAATGTACATTATTTTATCGCCCTTTTCATATTAATACAGTATTTTTTCGCCAATATTTATATGATGCTTACAATAATTTATATTGTGTTTTGTCTATGTTAAAATTGTATATACCAAAATCCTTGTATTCAACTACAATGTACATAACTAAATAAAGCTCTGAACGGCTACGTTTAAATAGTCAGATATCATCACAGACAGGTACTGTATTTGTGGATTTTTAAGATCAAAGAGTTGCCAGGTTGTGAGAACTTGTAGTCCGAAACGCTTTGCTCTGTAAATATGGCAATAAAATATGTTTAAATCAGACGTCTATAATGTAATTGTTATAGAGTTAGCAGGAAGTTTAATCTACTTTATATTTAAAATTTGTCCTGTTTGTTTCTAATTTAATAAATTATTATCTGAAATATATTTTTATGCATAATTGAGCAATTATGAGTCCCAGGTTTAAGTGAGGCTTCATTGCCATAAACGTTACTAAATCATATGGTTATTAACAGTCCTGTCATGTATAATAGATTCAGGAAATGACCTATATATATATATATATATATATATATATATATATATATATATATATATATATATATATATAAGCAAGTATATGTATATATATGTATATATAAGTATATATATATATATATATATATATATATATATATATATATATATATAAGTCAAAAAATCGATTTTCCTTTAGCATTCATAACTTTCACAATCCTATAACGAGTTCTTCCTCGCTTTTGCGGATTAGTATTATAAATTACTGACAGGCTTAATCATTGCTCTAGTTTATTCTTGTATCAACAATAGCGACCGTCAAGCCACTCAGTTATCAATGATGTATTTACGACAGTAAGCGCTCTTCGAACAGTAAGACGATGATACCGATTACAGTAATTAACTTTATTATATACTTTGACTTCATTATAGACTTCACAAACAATCCCATTATTTGAACGTTGTTGGTAATGTACAATATTCAGAGGTATAGAGCGAAGCTAGGCAAAATAATTAACCATTTCCATATATAGCAAACACCGGTCCGCATTCAAGTAACTACGTTTGGTTACCTTGAAATCAGAAAGGCAGCCTCAACATCGTACACTGACAACGTCTTTAATCTTGTAACTCACGAGCTGATTCAAGACTTCAACTATCTGAAGAAGAGGAAAGACTTGGTTGCAAGAGGTATCCAGTTAATTGCAGTAGTAAAAGTTTATTTGAAAACTAGAAAATGGCAAATACTAAAGTGACGATACAGCGAGATGAAATAAATACTAAGCGATGGCGCTGGGTGTTAGATATAACGAGAGTAGCTAGGATAACACAATGCACCCATCCCTCTCTGTTGAATTACTTCTCAGTAAAATGTTTCTTCCTATATGCAAATGTGACGATTCTAAACACGAACCTACATCCCCTGAGGCACTGAAATATACTGAAAGCATTGAATCGATAAGCGGATCTGAGAAGAAAAACGCATGCATTGGAAAAAAATAAGACTCGGGTGAATCTTGTTAATCAGTTTTCGCGCTAGAATACTTTGTATGGCGAACTTAGGCTGAAGACAAATCCAGCTTTCCATATTAACTGGTAAGCATATGACACGGACTTGTAAAAAGTAGTATACGTCCGTTGTGCCTTTAAAGAAAAAATACTTGTAAATGCTAAACCGAGTACTGTATCATATCAAACGCAACTGAGAATTGTGTACCACATAAGGATCACTTACCGTATCCAGCATAACGCGGTGTTTGCTTCTTATGTTTGCAACGGTGACGTCATCAAATCTAGTGTTCAAGCTTTAGATTGAAATCGGTTAACTTAGAATGACATGGCTCATACTGCAACAAAACGTCGATATTATCTGGTTTTAATGGAACCCCAACGAAGTTTTAGACAAATATCTTTCAGTATTCAGTATTATTCAGATGATTTGGCATATACAACCCGGGGCTTTAAATAATTCGTTGGAATTACGAAGTGTTTATTGACTTTTGAAAATATACGAAGGTCCCCGATCAACAGGGGATGTAAATGGTATGTGTAAAGGGTAATGAGAAAATACATGATACATTAGGGTGATCCCTTTAATACGCAGGAGTTGGTTGTATACGTATGACCAATTCCAATTCTTGCAATGACAATCTCGTCTTTTCGGGTGATGTTGTTGGAAGGAGGCCATTCACCTAAGGTTGGTTTCATCATATAGAACTTGCTATTGTCAGCAACATTACATCGGGTGTGCCACTTACTAAATAAGGATTATCGATATCAGTTTTAAAATTAGTACATGGTAGTTTAAATCAGATGGTTGTAGAGACAGGGCTTTTTTTATCAGCACGATCTGCTTTTCGTTAGCTTAAATACCGAAATGGCTGAATAACCAACATTATACTATATTGTGAGAGTGTGTGTATGGGGTGTTCAGGGAGGGGTAGTACCTCTGGCGGGGTAGCAGTCGTACTCCCATGGGGTAGCTAGTCCACCTTTGGTCCCCACCTGTCACTCAACTCTCACCTGTGGCTCCCAGTAGCTGTAGCATGCGCAGCGGCCACACCACGGACAACGGCTTCGACTGGCCGGCTAAACCAGGTTGAGGGTAGCCGTCGGGTCTTAAACCTTCGGTGATCTAGGTTTGTCTACCTAAGCATGTGAAGACTGGACCCGGCGGACTGCGCGGAGGAACCACCAGCTGGTCAACGGGCAGAAAGGCGGTTACAGCAAGTGACGTGGAACGCGACTAGGGCACAGTGAGACACCATTAGACACTGCTGGCCATCCACTGCATCCCTCCTATCTCCAGCCGTCTCGACTCTGTCTTGCCATTGGACCCAGATATGCGGAGACGAGAGAGTGAGGTCGACGAGTGCGCAACTCCTCCTCACTGAAATCCAATTCTCACGCGCAAGTCATGACTTCACCAGATCATTATCCCATTCCATCATCCTGCAAGTCCTGCGGCGACGGGGAAGTGGCGAAGCGGCAGGTGTGGATTCACTGGCAGCCGTAGTAACAACCCTGCACGCAGGCGGCTCAGGCTATAGTGTCGTCTTCCTATGACCGAAGTAGCATGGGAGTTCGGCAGCCACCTGAGCGTCCGAGCAGCCCTCTTTAGGACTACACTGCTCGCCTCCACAGCAAGAGGAAGGGACTAGAAAAGGTGTCCTAAACATTGTCTACTTCATCTTACCCTGGCCAGCTTACCGCGGCTGGCGGGGATCCCACTCTAGCGGTAAGAAAACAAAGAAACAGTTCAAGGTGACAACTCTCACCTTAGACTGAAAGGCCTGAGAGACGGACTGCTTTGATTGCCAGAGAGCTGAACAGGTACAAAGTCCAGATCGCAGCACTCAGCGAGACCCGATTTGCCGACGAAGGTCAACTGTCAGAGGTAAATGCAGGCTACACCTTCTTTTGGATTGGACGCAGCATGGAAGAACGTCGCTAGGCTGGAGTTGGGTTTGCCATCAAGTCCAACCTGGTCAACAAGACAGTCGGCCCACCTAAAGGCATCAACGATCGTCTGATGACCGTTCGACTGCCGCTCCCAAGAAAGCGATATGCCACACTAGTCAGCGCCTACGCCCCAACACTGACAAACCCTGATGAGATCAAGGACAAGTTCTATGATGAACTGAGATCCACTATTGCTGCCGTGCCCAGAACAGATAAACTCATCATCCTTGGTGACTTTAACGCCCGGGTTGGCGCAGATCACACCTCATGGGAAGGAGTGCTGGGAAAAAAATGGGATTGGCAGCTGTAACAGCAATGGCCTCCTACTGCTAGAAACTTGTGCAGCGCACGAACTGCTCATCACTAACTCTGTCTTCCGCCTACCACTTCGCAACAAGACGTCATGGATGCACCCACGCTCCAAGCACTGGCATCTGCTCGACTACGTCATAGTGCGACAGAAAGACAGGCAGGACGTCAGAGTGACGAAGGCTATGTGTGGAGCCGAGTGCTGGACTGACCATAGGCTGATCATCTCCAAACTTAACATCAGGATACAGCCTCCTAGACGTCCTCAAGGAAGCAAGACGCTGAAGCGACTGAACGTCTCCAAGCTGAAAAACGATTCAGTGAAGCAGTCCCTTGCAGACGAACTAGACAACAAGCTAGAAGCCATCACTCTAGGCTCGCATGATGTAGAGTCTGATTGGGCGTCCCTTCGGGATGTTGTCTACTCCACCACCGCCGATGTGGTAGGCCCTACTACGCGCAAGCACCAGGACTGGTTCGATGATAACGATGATCGCATTCAAGAACTGCTCGACGAAAAACACCGCACACACAGAGCGCTGCTAAATGACCCGAACTCCACATCTAAGAAAGCTGCATTCGCCAGTATCAGAAGAACAGTGCAGAGAGATCCGACAGATGCAGGACACATGGCTGAGCAAGAAGGCGGACGAGATCCAGTCGTATGCAGAGCGCAATGACATGAAGAGGTTCTACGAGGCGCTCAAGACAATCTACGGTCCCACTAAATCAGGATCTTCCCCCCTCCTCAGTGCAGATGGGAACACACTGATCACTGATAAGGAAGAGATTCTCAAGCGCTGGGCAGAACACTTCGACAGTGTCCTCAACCTTCCTTCCTCCATCAACGCTGAAGCCATCGCTCGCCTGCCCCAGGTCCTAACCAACGCTTCCCTCTCGGATTCGCTAAGTTTCACAGAAGTAGAGAAGGCAATTAAAAGACTATCCAGTGGCAAAGCCCCGGGTTCTGACTCCATCCCAGCGGAAGTCTACGCAGCTGGTAGTCTCCGACTGACGCAGAAGCTTACTGACCTCTTCCAGTCTGTGTGGAACCAGGAGAATATTCCACAGGAGTTCAAAGACGCCTCTATTGTCCACCTCTACAAGCGGAAGGGGAACCGTCAAGCGTGCGACAACCACCGTGGCATCTCCCTATTATCCATCGCAGGGAAAATACTGGCCAGAATTCTGCTAAATCGACTGACCGTCCACTTGGAGCAAGGCTTGCTACCAGAGAGTCAGTGCGGCTTCAGGCAGGATCGGGGCACCGTGGACATGATCTTCGCAACCAGGCAACTCCAGGAGAAATGCCAAGAGCAGAACGTCAGCCTCTACACCACTTTTGTGGACCTCACAAAGGCTTTTGACACTGTGAGTCGTGAAGGTCTGTGGAGGATCATGGCAAAGTTCGGATGCCCTGAGAAGTTCATCACCATGGTCAGACTGTTCCACGATGGCATGCTCGCCAGAGTACAGGATGATGGAGAGTTCTCCCTGCCCTTTCCAGTGACAAACGGTGTCAAGCAGGGCTGTGTTCTTGCCCCGACCCTGTTCAGCATGATGTTCACAGCGATGCTGACCGATGCTTTCCGTGAACGAAGGACGAACATCATCATCATATTGTGAGAGGTACACAGCTCGGTAATTTTGATGAGAATAATGGTCAATAGTGGGTTTCCAAGTTCCTATCGTGCAGTGACTATATTACTGATAGTGAATCGGAGAAGATGATAGTGCTTAAAATATGTTATACTTCCATATATTTTAGAGCAAGGTCTATTGCTCTGCTTTCAGAAGAAAATATTGATGCACCGTCTGGCAAAAGACTGTAGTATGATTTCCACTAATGATGACTGCAGCAGCCATTTCCTCACCCTTTGATCCATCAGTATAAATTCTTGTGTAGTTTGTAAATTTGGAAAGATGTTCCTTACGAGAGCAATGAAAAGTGGAAGGATTTGTTTCGGAATTTTTTTCTTTATGCAGCGTTAAAAGTACTTTGGATTGCCTAAGTAACCAGAAATGTGTTACAGAAACAGAAGACTTTGGATTTTAGAAATGTCAGTTTTTGTACTGTCAAGGCTGGAAGATATTCTAATGCCAAAGGTAGGTATAGCCTCTTTCCAAAGTTTGGTACATTAGCAGTGACCCATAAATCATTGAAAACATATTTTAGAAAAACTATTAGTGATGTTTCCGGTAGGTGTTTCCAAATCTGGTAATGTATTTCATCAGGCCCAACGGATGTATCAAGAGACTTGTTCAAATCTCCATAAGTAATGAAGTATAAACGGTTGATTATAACATAATTATTTGACATGAATTTTAAATGTAACTAGATGATGGTGAATTGTTAAAAAAAACTATCAGCAAGAACATTTGCTGTCATGTTTCGAACTGAGGTTTTTGTTATTTAATTTTAAATGTCGGAAATAGTTGTTCTTTCCCTAACCACTTATTTTTCTGATCGTGTCCCATATTTTCTTTATTGAGGAACAAGAGTTTAAAGTACATCCGTTTTCCGTGAAGATTTCGTATATTCTTTAATCGTTTGGCAAACTATACCCTAGAATGTGCAGTACATACTTAAATGTTCGGACGTCGGACGATTGATTAATTTTCTAGATGCTTCTCGGTGATATCTAATGGCTTCTTTACAGTCTTTAGTGAATCGTGGTGTTTGTGTTCGTTTAGAGTTTGGTGAGTTCTTAATAATGGATTCTTCTGCAATCTCGAGTGAAATATATATAAAATGTTGAACAGGATCACATATGCTAACCACTGTATCTCATTTACGTCTTGTTTTGAAATGTTTCAAACTTGGCCAAGTTGGCCTTCTTTAAATTTTCAGTGTGGAATTGACTCATCGATGGTAGAGATAATGTTTTGTTTAGAGAGATTGGAAAGTGGTCATTGTCGTGAAGGTCATCAGCGACCTTATAATCATAATCCAAAAAGCAGCGAAGGAGAACAAATTGTCAGATCTACGCACGTATATGTACCCGTTCCTGAATGTAAATATGTCTGTGATTTGGTGTTGTATAGACACAAATCGTGTCTAGAAATGAAATATTCACATATTTGACTCTATCATTTGGATACATATATAGTTTATGTTGCATCGCATCATAGCTAAGTTACTTGTAAATCTTTCCTCAAGGAGTGTGTTTCTTTAATTTCTTGGTGACATTTACAAATATGTGTACTAAGAAGAGAAATTTAGCATTAATCTGAAAGTGGTTCCTAGTCATTTGCAAATTTTGGCCATATTTTAGAGTAGAATCATCGAGTTTCATTGTTAAAGTAAAAACGTACTGCATGTATGCCGTAAATCAAATCAAAGGGACCTATCTAGATTATGCTTAGTTTCCATTCATCTTTATTTCAGGAATTTTATTTACGACTTAGAATAGTTGGATTAAATGTTTCAGTATTTTATTTTCGCCGCTAGAACAGATGGATGATGGTGAACTCTCTTCAACTCCCCTCTATCTATGGGTTGAGTAGACTTTATTATCTCAAGAGCGCACAAACGAGGAAAGATGCTCTCATAACAGTGAACGAAACTACCTTTGTTAAAGATAATGGAATGTAACGTAACCAAAGAAGCACAACTAATTCTTGACAACAATAAATAATTAGTGTGTGGCAGATGCGGCGAATCTTCCCACTGGGAACCTCAATGTAAAGGCACCCCGCATTGTGTTAACTGCGGCAAGGACTCGAAACTAGGAAACAGGAGAAAAAAATTCAAAGGGTGAAGTACACCCAAAATATCCCCTTTACAGAGGCCAGGAAGATGATTCAATCTCGAACCTCACTAAATGGCTCAATCATCTCAAATGTAGTAAAGATCAGTCCAAAGATAGCCAATGATGCACAGACCCAAAACAGTTTAACCAATGCAGCAATATCTTGAAATGTCCCACATTATAAGCGTAATAAACGCAATTTCCACCCAGACAACATTCAATAATGCCCCAACACCAAAATCACCAAAAAAGAGAAACAGAATCCTAACAGGCAGCACAAGGGGTCTCATGACCCTATAAAGCTGCATAATCGGTTTGGCGACTTTGAGGACATTGGTGGAGAAGAAACTGCTTCGTGTAAACAGGGTGGCTCCAAAATTACGAACAAATTATATAACTGTACTTCCTTCTGATAAATAAGCACATAGAAGATTTCCTTCGCGAAAGGTCTAGCCTAATTACTACACCATTTCTACTTTTAATTTATAATGAAGAATACCATTGTATAATGAAACTGCAAAGGACTAAAAACCAACTACAATGATATTGTCCTGTTCTTAAGATACGAACAAAATCACCCTTAGGAATTACTCCTTTTTAGCACCTACTCTAAAATGTTGACAGGTCCTCAGGAGGAGCTTCCATTATTGTGCACAATAGGGCCGCTCATAATGCCTTTCGTTGAAACACAAATTTACAAGCAATTGCTGTAAGTGTCACACTTAATCGAATGATTACTTTTTGTTCCATTTATTTACCACCTTTTCCATGATGGTGATATTTATAATAGAAGACTACATGAGAGTTTGAAGCAGTGAGTCAGTTATTGCCAAATATTGAAGATTTGTTTTTACAACGTATAACCCGCAGAACACTAATATCTTCCCGACAGTACGAACAAATGAACAATTACTTTGACATAATGATAAAATGGTAAATGCTTTGGAAAGAATGAAATTATTAATAGCAGGAGGCAATCCAAAAATTTTAAACGAATTCTTTTCCAGTTCTCTAAATTTGACATCATTGAAAGAGAGGCTCGTGTAACCAAATAGGATACCAATCGATGCATAACACGTTATAATATAAGGAAGCACGATTAAAGTTAAAAATGGTAAGTTTTCCAAAGTTAAAGAGACTTGGATTGCAAATTCAAAATGTGTGATTTATGCATTGATATGTGTTAAATGTGAAGCCTACAATTAAAACTGAACTGTGTAAGAGAATGACAGTACATAGACAGCAAACAAAAACAGAAGATATCAGATCATTAAAGGTTAATATACATCTACATAATAATAAACTTCAAGGTTGTTTCCTTATATACATTATTTACTAATAATGAATATTTAAGACAGGAAAATGCACTTTATTTCATACGCACTCTACAACCAGACATTAACAGTTCTATTTAATTATTCAATATTCATCAGAAATCAAAAATAAGATTCTTTGTACATTGTATCAATGCACTGACACAGTATTACAACACTACTATAGAAAACCAATAGTGTTTGTTTTAATTTGTTTGTCCCACTTTATTAAAAAGTATCAATACATTGCCACACTTATATAACTTTATTGAATCCTTTTCAATTTTTTTTTCTAGGAACTGTTTTAGGGTTTTTGCTGATTTCTTCAGGCTTACAAATTTTTTTTTTGTATGTAAGTGTCGTATATATCTTGCCCTATAAATAATGATGTAAATAATCTAACATAAAGTCAAGGTTTGCTTCTAACGTATTACGTATGTACCTGAAAAACATTCATGAAGATTGATGCTGCAAAAGCGCTTGAAAGAATAAAGGCTTAACATTACTAATATGTTGAATTTGCAAATTTATTTCTATATGTGAAACGGTATGGGGACCTAATCACATATTTTCATATATATATATATATATATATATATATATATATATATATATATATATATATATATATATATATATATTACCAATTATGCAATTATGCTCATTTGACTCTGTTTATAACGTGCTTCTTACAATCGTTTAGAAAGCAACACGGTACAACTTTCCTAGCCTGTAGAATGTTTTACATAGAATAATAGTGCTGATAACAGAAACAATTTGTTGCAACTTTTCCTTGAAGAAGTCATATCGTTCATTTGATGTATGGTGGATGGTTTTTCTTCAACACATTTCTAAAATGATTGACATAAAATGAAATATAATTTGCTATGTACACGAAAGCAAACAAATCTTGCCTATTTTAAAATTGATAAGGAAATCTATCATTTTGATAGCAACAAGCTGCAGGATCAAAATGCAATATTTCTTCAACTGTTTACGACACTGTGAGTCTCTCTATTTGTCTGAAAGTTTATTTACTAACACAAGCCTTCTTTTGTATAAAAAATTTATTCATTCATATATTTCGTTTGTTCACTCAACAGGATTCGCTACAATACTGCTCTTCCCCACAACCAAATGTAGAGTAGTAGCAAATGACAGGCAAGAATGTGAAATTCGTCCACTGACATGTTAAAAGTTGTGTTGCATAGAATGACTGAACTGTCCTGTGCATCTTAAACTGTGTTCTATGCGGCCTAGGTTCCACTCCAGCATTTTGTGTTTTCCACATGAGCGAACTTCTAAATCAAATCTGAATCCCGACATTTACACAACAGGATCACATATTACTGCATAAGTTTTGTTCTGGAATCGATATGAATTAGATCATGCGGATCTCTGCTCAATGTTGTTACCATACTATTCGAATGCGAAACTATGCGATTGTGGTGTATGCCCGGTTTTAAAAATAAAAATTAAATGTTAGAGATGAAATTAACAATAGGTTTAGCTGTTCTGATTTTATTCGACGTTTGTACACAGGAAAGACATGTTTAGATGCTTAAATCTTCTTATTAGTGTAGATAATGGAAATGCGTTTATCAAAACATAGTGATTGTAAGAATGCCGAATGTCGACTATTTTATTAAAGAATATGAGCCAGTTTACGAGCTGTATTTAAAACGGGTGTGGAATAACTCTAGCTTGAAAGTGCGATCAAATCATAAGCTAGAGAAAGAAGTTAATATTGGAACATAGAAGATGAAAATGCCACCGATATTTGGCAGTTTTTACCGCATAGATTGAACATCATGCAGTCGACCTACGTGTTAACAACTGCCATTTCCTGAAAACTGTTGAGCATGACCTTACCTGTAGCAGACGCTTACCTATACAGTTCAAAACGAGTCTCAATGTGATTCTTTGCAGAAGAAATTAATACCATTGTTAAACTTGACTTACCTTATCACAAAGCAGGTGTCCAAATATTTTGCACGTCTTTCAGAATGAACTTGTTACACGCTAGTGTTACGCGCAAATATGGCCGACCATGAAGAATTGCTACAGTCTAGCGAATTTCAAAACTACTTGTCAGTTCAACTGGCATTTCGATGTGTTGCTATAGAACTTCATGAATATGTGGACACCAGGCTGAAAGCAGTTCACCAGGATATATACACAAAATGCTCCAATTATCCACCTTGCCAACAGAACTGTAGTGAAACGTGGAAAGAAACTCACAGGTAAGACTATTACAAAGACAGAGCTGGAATATTAAGGACGATTGGCTAAGCTATGCTATTTTCTCTCGTGGAGGTTAAAAGATCTCTTAATAGAACTGTGTCCCTGGTCATGCTAAAGCAATGACTAAATTGCTGACGTCAGGGTTTTTCTGACGACTAAAACCTACTAAGTGCTCAAACGTATTTTCTTTGAGTTACATAAAATAAAATACATGAAATTTTAACCCTTAAATTTAATACCTTTTCGACATCTTCAGTATTAGACTAGATATTTGAAAGATATTTCTTAATATTATTCTTTATCAATCAACACTTCAGAAACGAACAATTCTCGATCATCTTGTGGATGGATGTTTACTTTTCTTTTGTGTTGACGGGTGTTGATTGCGAAATGCAAATATGTCTTAGTAATAGTCCATAATTGTCAGGGGGTGGAATAATTACAGTAAGAAAATCTTTTTTCCTATGGGAGAGATTGTGGTATTTTTTGTTGCCGCTATGTTTCCCGTCGTTAATATTTTAAGACCTTGATAAGCTGCGTTTACAACGATCACGGGTTAACAATTTGTATCAGGTTTTGGTGGACTGCGCTGTTGCATGACCCATGTCTCTATGACGGCACCTCCACCCCACCCAGACAAATACAATGCACACATTGCATTATGTGAAATAAGCAGATTTTTGCAACCATTAAGTTTGAGTTAGCTCTCTCTCTCTCTCTCTCTACTATAT
>JAECUM010048058.1:0-43504 GCA_016617855.1 Megalonaias nervosa
TTACTTACTGAGAAATATCACATAAATCTTAATCTTCATGGCGTATGTTTTTTTTTTGCCCCATCACGATATTACTCACTGTCATTAAAAGGCACTTGATGCCATTTTTTTTTTTTACATATTTACTCTTTTAATAATTAAAGTAGCAATAAATAAATCAGTTTAAATTTTTGCTCAAACCAATTTTTGTAGAAATACAACACAAGACTAAACGAAAAATTAGTAACAGATTAGCTGTAATGGTGCAAAAGTTTTGTAAATGCTTTGTTTCAGCACATTTTGTCGTGGTCAGCGTGACACGTAACTATTAAGATTGACGTATGGGCTAGGCTCGCCATAAATTGGTAGCTTGCGATAGGGTGTGTGTTTCCCAGACAAAATGTAAGGTTTCAAGTAATTTCCATGCGAAATTCGGCAGTCCAAAATTTTTCTGTGGAATGGGAGGTTGGAACCGAGATCACTAAAAAGTACTTTTTTCGTTAAAATTGTCCATGGTCTGGAAATGTTGAGGGACACCGAAAGAAAGATTCGGCTTCATAGAAAAGGAAGTGAGTCTCAGGAAAGAAAGCACAAGGACAAAAATAGCTTCATACCTGTGAACCAAGTAGTGTGAAAGTACAGCAGACAGCGAAGGTACGGTTTTTGAGGACCCGAAAGAGAGAGAGAGAGAGAGAGAGAGAGAGAGAGAGAGAGAGAGAGAGAGAGAGAGAGAGAGAGAGAGATTATGCTTACATACCGGCAATGCATCAATTTTGTAATTCTGTTTGTAAGACAAAGTGTATCATTCAAATGTTGTGTTCAATTTTATTTTGTTTATGTAATTGATTAAATTGTGCTATTTTACATAGATAAGCTCGTGTTGTTCTGTTATATATCTTTGCACAGGTCTTGTTATTCCGGCCATTAGTTTCATATTTTATGTTATTATCTACTCGATCCGGCCAATAACTTCGTGGTCGATCAACCCCTAAATAACGATAACCAAAGTACCGTCACAGGTGGGGTATTATATTTTATCACCCACCCACCCCTAACACTAGCGCAGCGTAATTTTTGCATCACCAACTCATTTTGGAATACGACAGCACTAAATAAAAATAAAATATCAGTTGCACAGTGTATAAAATAATAATTTGAAATTTTGTTTTCATATCTTATATGATTGTGTTGGATACCATCCGTGTGCTCTGCACACTCTAAGTACAGTCGTTTCTAATAAAATACAGTAAAATAATAAAATAAAATAGAGACAAACAGTCATAATTTTATAAAGGATATAAAACATATGAATTTGTTAATTAACATTTTATCTAATTTTATATAGTGCCTTGGTATGAAGGCCATTAGGATACAAAGTATCTAACTTATGAATCCAATAACTTTCTTTTAACAGACTATAATAGCAGCATACAGTAAATACGAAACTAGTTGCACAGAAATATCCGCGTTTGTGTTGGTTTTTTTTTTTTTATTGCAATTCCCATAATAAAATACAGGGAATCGGTCTAACTTCTACACATTTTTAAGACGGATAATTTTTTTTCCTTTTTTTGCGTTCAGTCTGACAGTAAATAGAGGCAGATAAAGACTTGGACATAATTTCACCTTCAAAATTGTAATTACTACAAATTTAAAATAATTATAATTTTTGGTCAACTAAATCGACTTACACTTGCTGAATATTGTACAAATTTCTTTGAATTGATGTTATAGCACCTCGCCCTTGGCGATGATCTGTAGCTGCGCCTTTATGCTTGTTGTCAACGAAGGAATGGTTTTTATATCGGTGACGCATTATTATCGTAATTGAGAAAGATGAAGAGAGGTTGATTATTCTAAAAGGCAATAATAGAATATTGAAACACATGAAATAGTGATAGTATTGAATACGACTCCATGAAAGGCTCTGGTCGGATGGTGACTTTACCACACAATAAAACTATTTTAAATTACGACAGAAAATATTGTCTCTTGGAAAGTCAATGAAGCATTGAGGAGCTCAAAGATATGCAACTTTTATTTGCAGTAAAAATCGGTTTGATAAAGGACTGGTAGAGAAAACATTGGCCAGTTTTTCAATTGGCAAACAATGGTAAAAATAATCGTGAACCATAAACATGCAAAGTGTATATATGTATTCAAATGAATCGAATGATTATTATCGATAAGTTAAAGTTGCCATTTAACATTTTCACCCTCAAACACTTGGAGATCTTTATGATTATGATTATAGGTGATAAAATATACATTGTTTCTGGATAATTTAATAGGAGACTAATGCAGACTTGAAAAATCCACTCCTGTTCTACTGTTCATCAGACAGTTCCATAATTCGGCGTAAGACGTCGACACTATGAAATCATAATAACCCGATAAAGTTTCCAGTGTTTACTGGCAGTTTCCATAACACGGAAACAGCAGAATGAACAATAATACAATCCATTTTCACTGCTTACTGTAAGTCTCTATAACAAGGAAACACCCGAAACAGCAAGAATAACTTCCAGTTTCCATTTCCTTGAGAAAGTGAATTTTGTAGATTCCATTAAATGTGCATGACGAATTAAAGAACAATCAATAAGTTCCATTACTATATATATATATATATATATATATATATATATATATATATATATATATAACTACTATATATATATATATATATATATATATATATATATATATATATATATATATATATAAAAGGATGATTTACGATTACAAAAGGTATAAAATCGGCCATCTAACACTATCTTGAACATTCTAAAACAATGAAAAATTGTCATTCACATAAAAAAATCTGACGCTTTACATGGTTTGGTTTAAAACTGAAAAATACACGGATTTGTCTTGCGTGTTCAGCAACTATGGTTGAAACCCTGCTTTGAACTTAATACAAATTTTGCGACAAAACTTTGCAACAAAATATTTTGGGAAACAACTTATGAAACTAACGAACAGCGTTGTATTGAGTATACAAATGTAGAATCTGAGGAAAAAGACAATATTTGAAACATGAACAATCAGTTTTAAAGGAAGAAATACCTATCAATGATTCACGATGAGGAAACAACGAAATCAAATTAACTAAACCATAAGTCTGATTTTTTTTCTTCAACTTCAGGATAGGGCAATATTCATCCGATGAGATTAATAAGTTATGCGCAAATTTCAACCATTATAGACTCTATACGAATTTAGACTTGAACTTATTTCATAATATTAATGCAAACAAAATTCCAACGCTTGTCCTCTATGTTTCTGGTGGATGCTTGTGAAAGCAATCGCGGTCTAATCGTACTCAGTTTTGTAATAATATTCATAATGATATTGTACTTTATATTTTAAAATCAACAGTTTTAACATTTTTATTTCAAATAGAAATAGTCCGTATGGAGTTTATTTTTGATCCCGTATGTCCTTGGATTGCATTTGGTTTAAAAGTGAACAATCTGCTCTGGCTGTACACCTTATTTTCTTAGCAGAAGTACGACACTACGGTCTTTGATACATTTAGAACACTTTTTATCTATGATTTTTTTCTCCGCTTGATTTGGAAGGATTAAACAGAAGTCACATTATGCAGAAACGTAATGCGACTTCGTACTGATAAACACTGGTATAAAATAGAATAAACACACCCTCTTAGACTTTTATTGAGACCATGTAAGTCATTATTTACAACAAAAATCGTATGAGTGTTGACATGGCTACCTGGGTAAAAACATGGAAGGGGAGCTCGAGTTCAGTTATCCCGACAATGTACTTTACCATAAAACTGTCTGCTTCAAATTTCATATTCTTCTTGCCATAAGTCATTTATACTTATTCTCCTTTGGTCACGTATTTGAACAGTTGCATGTTTTAATTGTTGAGCCAAACCAGTACTTCATTACATAATTTAGTAGTTCACTAGGTTACCGTAATTCTCAGCTGATAAATTTATAGCTCTGGCATTGCTGTAAAATATTTACACGAAACATGCGGTGAATTTTGTGATGTCCTCTTATTTTGGATGAAATAAGTGCATACAATATAATCTTGAACTAATATTTTGACATGTACTTAAGATGACTTTACAGGGAAAGTAAACAGTTGACCGAGCAAAGTAAAAATCTTAAATTTACACTAGCATGGGCAGAAAACCTTTCGATTGCCTGAATTCCAATATTGACACACTAGCCCAGCTCATCAATCTGCATATACGCTTTTTATCAACACTGTTCTTGTTCCATGACATTGTTCATGTCCAATGATGATGATGTGTTTTTCGGGCTGGTTGGACATACTATCCATTATCCCCGGCACGCACACCCCACCCCACCCCACACACACATCAATGGTGTGCCCTTGCTAATGGGATGTTCCTTACTTGAATCCGGAAGAACTATAATTGAAAAAGGTTTCAGTCATTACCTTGCTATGTGAAAGAAATTGAAACTGGAAGGGATCATTGTTGTTTCTGGTGTTTCCATGTTACGGACTTCCAATAGGCAGTGAAACGAGATTGGAATATTATTCATTCTGCTGTTTCCGTGTTAGGGAAACCGACACAAAACACCGGAAACTTGACCGGGTTCCTATGGTTTCATAGTATTTACGCCTTATTAGAAATTACGAAACTGTCTGAAAAGCAATGGAAACAAGAATGGATTTTTCCAAGTTTCCATTAGTCTCCTGTGGGTGAACCAGAAGAAATGTTTGTTTCAGAATGAAAAATGCCAGAATTTTCATCTCTTAAAGTGCATAGAATCTACTTGATGCTAGAAGTTTCCGCTGAATAGTTAAAGGATTCTCTCAGGCTTGTTTGGAAGATTGGGTTTCTTGAAATTGAAAATATGGTCTCTGGTCCGGAAACCACCGATAAACCATACCGGCAACTACTTGCAACATATTTTATATAGATTACCTGTTTAATATTTATTTGAAGCAAAGGGTGTTTGTGTAATGGTCATAAAATAACGATTAATGTTGTACATAGACATTTTTTACCCCTACGATTTCTTAAAATAAATCTATATCAAGAATTCCTGCAATGAATCCGAATCTGAATCTGATCTAGAGTATATCTGGTGTATATTCATTTTCATATTTAAAAATCAAAGAAGATAAGAAATATACATTTGTTTAGAGAAGATATATTAATTTAACTCATTCATACACCTTAATAGTAACTTTCAGACTTGTAAGAATACCCATTTAAGAGAAGATATATTAATTTAACTCATTCATACACCTTAATAGTAACTTTCAGACTTGTAAGAATACCCATTTAAGAAGACGATAGTTTGATGACATATTACCTTGTGCCTCCGAATGTTCAAAGAATTTCATTAGTATAAATAAGACAACTAATGTGTTATATAACGCGGTTAACCTACTTCAACAGTCCTATGATACCTCAAGGCAACATCTCTTTTGAGTAGAATCATCCTCTTGGTGTATCTGCTGCACCCATTTAAAATTGTCACATGATGATGATGACGATGGTGACGATGGTGACGATGATGATGATAATAATAATAATAATAATAATAATAATAATAATAATAATAATAATAATAAGTAGTAGTAGTAGTAGTAGTAGTAGTAGTAGTAGTAGTAGTATTGAAACCTTTCCGTTGCTGTGATGCTTGGAAGAGGCTTGAGCAATCATCAACATACATGTTGCCATTTATTAACAAAAGACAAAACAAACGTCTTAGCACTATACGGCCGGGCATTGCAATGACTACGAAAGGCAAACCGTGTATCAGTGGCACAGACAACTAAGTAAATGGTCAGTGTAAAGGGGTGGTGTGTCGTGTGGTGAGCGCCCCTCTTTAATTGATTTGGCGATCGTTATCTAGAGGATGACCTCCCTCGATGTTATTGCCCAGTGTGAGTAGATACATAAAATAATGACAGAGAACTAAACAAGACTATTGAGAAGAAATAAACAAATACGAGCACCCTTTACAATAAAATAAAATAAATTTAATTAATTAATACATAAGCTAAAATTGCAAGTACAATCCAACCGATTTACATTAATGGAATTTAATAGCAGTGTTCAATTTAGGGATCGTTCATCATAGTAACGAGTGGTGAAAAGACTACAATGTCCACACCCGATTTGCATCACCTGGCGTCGTTCTCTCATGACTTTGTGTATTCCACGTCTAGCGTGTATGCTTGGTTCTTCCTCTTGACCCTTCTATTCTGAACTCTCTATTTGCGGACATCCCTCTTGGACTGTCCTCGTCGGGTTTCTCGGGGAGGAATATAGAAAGCTGTTCCCTTAAATGACAAGATTACGAATAAAGCTGTATATGTTTCACCACCTATCCGTATATATAAAATCTCTCACTTCCGTTATTCAGAAACGTAAATAGCTATCCACACTGCATACATTCTGACATAATGTGACCTTAACGATTAACGGTCCTTACAAATATACTGTATTTGAGGTAAGGTACAATCGTTATCTATGGTTACAAATGAACATTGCAATATACTAAGTCTGACCTTAATTAAACAGTTCATCGCCTCGCTCCACCAGCGATGAATAGAAATTAACACGCGCGGTGTTTACAAACAGCGTTGCCGTATATAATAGCATAAGTTACTATACGACTTCTTACACCTTGCTAGTAAGTTCCACTCAATAAGATAAATGCTCGATTACTATTGCATAAGATTCAGTAAATTCTAGCTTACAGTAACTAATAACCTGCAAGATCATTTGAGCATTACAAAATCATATATAAATATGCAGTTATCATTAACACACGATAAACAGTATCATCCTACAACAAAGGAAATTCATTTATATAACCATAAGAAATTCTACACATTGAATATTTGGATTACATCACAAATCCGTCAATTCTATCAATGAACTAATAACTGTTAAATTAAAGAATTAAATTGCATAACACTCTAACATATCAACAGAGTCCTATGAAACTGAATACACGATACATGCATGGATCATAAGCATATCAAACCCATTTGCATAAAACCAAACAAACAAAATAGAAAATTACATGGAAATTAAAATTACGTACCTTAATGCTGTTTATTTTTCACACAATCGTTCGTCCTACCACTATAGCCTGTCTTTTCCTTTCAAGACAGCTATCTGGCCTCTTTACTTCGTTAACGAGGGAAATTCTATTCTCCGGTTTCCACCGGAGTATCAAATTCGACTTCTCGCAAGCAAAATTGGACTAAAGAATTCTGAGCCAAGTCGCTACCGTAAATTCCCATTATTTCTAAAGTGTATGCCTTAATTTTAACTGACCAATCGAAAGCAACTGTTCCTAAATTTTCCCCAGAATAATTGTCTTTCATCAGATTTTGACAGCCTAGGATATGATGCCATTAGCTTTACTTTGAAGATCAATTATTTGACATGCGGTCCTTTACGAACAGATACGGTCGCAGTTCTAATGTACTCTCTGCCAATATACCGTTACGATGACTGGGTCAATTCCACTGAAGCTTAAACGTAGACCCTTTTATGTTTCACAGATGAAACAAGGGAAATATCAAAGTGAACTTTCTCAAAGACTTTCTGGCTTGACGGTGATAAAATTTTAATGCACAATTTATTCAACTTTAGGATCCAGTACTTCTTCAAAATTCGACACATTACATTCAGGTAATGCAAAATGTCATATGGGGTAAAACCGGCAAAATGCTCTTACATTCTGTGCATGATCTGTCCAAGAGGACACTTTTAAAACGATGCCAAGGATATGCTGTGCAAATCGCTTTTGAAAAGAATTCCTTTGTTCGATGCCTACAATCCACATTCGGCCCAGTAGAGTCTTCAAATTTATATCCAGAAGAACCTGTACGAACACATGTTTTAGGCTCAAGCCTCCCGTTGCGTGTAATGCACCAATACATAACGTGTAATGTACCAACACATAAATTATACTGAAAAAGAAATGATGCAAATATTTTCTAATTATCTTCATCCAACAGGCGACCTCGCTTCCTTTAAATACTGTATTTAATACTCCACCACACCTAGGCTAACAAGGAAACTCGTAAATTAATAAATTAATTAGTTGTACGTTATCTTTATGGTAGATGGCAGGCGATTGGATTAGTTAAATTATATTCGATCTTCCAGTACAAAAAGCTAGTGTATTTAATTTGTATCTGGCTTTCACGCACGTTTACTGAAATATTCTACAGTTTGGGGAATCCGTTAAATTTCGTGCTCCGCTGTTGGAAAAGAATTACGACTGCCCACCCCAACCCCCATGAGTAGCTTTCTATGAATGTGTCAAAACTAATAATTTACATGTGTGCTTGTTCAAGATTCTACGTTTGAAAATAATTGCTTGAATTAATTATGAAAACATATTTGATAACCAATCAATCCTTTCTTTTGTTATTAAAAAGCTGCTCAGCATAAATCAGCTCAAATACCGTCTTTCTGATATAGAAAATTTCTCCATGTAATCATGAAGCAATTTGATTGAAATTTTATCCAGCGTACAGCCAAATGGCGTGTGACCAAGCTTCAATGTTTTTGGATGATTCTGTGAAAATATTGCTCAGTAACGGCTTTTGATCGATGACCAACCTGCAGACCAGCAGTTCCCTGCAGACGTTCCCTGCAGTCAGTGTTAATGAAAAGTTGGAGAACGGACGACATAATTAACGGTCGCTTAAAATAATTGTAACTTTAGAGTGAAGTAATTTTGATTAAACATGGAACAAAGCAAACAAATAATATGATGCCATGCTGTATAAAAGCGTGATCAATATCGTGATCATTGAAGTTAAAAGCCAAAGATCTGTGACTAGTTTGCCTCATAATTAAACGTTAGAAAGTAATTTAAAACGTCTAATCATCCAATAAACGTTTTCTTCGTTCGGTGCTTACGTCATATCAAGTACTTAATATTTTAGAATGGGTACAAACAAAGTAAAAGATATACTTACTTTAAAACTGAAATTAAAAAGTTAGAAGGGCACAAATCTCAACAGCACGAATCACATATTCACAACAGACGGCACGAAAGAATATTATGGGTACACATTTCACATCACGGAGTGATACACATATGCCGCATAAAACTAGGAAATAATGATATTAAAAAGATATATATTAAAATTGCTAAATAAAGCTGTAGCAAAACAAAAGCAAACTAACTGATCAGCGATTGATTTTTAAAGTAAACGGCTACAGTAAGCCAACAAAACAACGACAACACGATGGAAAGTTATACCAGGGCGAACCACGCAAACACCAAGTTCGTGTCTTTCCCTTAAATATTCT
The DNA here is from genome assembly GCA_016617855.1 of Megalonaias nervosa. Classification (NCBI taxonomy): domain Eukaryota; kingdom Metazoa; phylum Mollusca; class Bivalvia; order Unionida; family Unionidae; genus Megalonaias; species Megalonaias nervosa. The sequence goes on from JAECUM010048058.1 coordinate 9,284, forward strand.
TACAAGGAACTGCATTTGCATCGTTCACCTTTCCAAACAGTAGTTCACCTGTTGAATTCATTGTAACTGCTAGTTTATCTGATTTCCTCTGGTAGCGAATTCCACAATTTGGCTGCTTCATAGTTACAACTGTTAAGGACTCACCAGTGGCGTAGCGAGGGTACTTAGCGCCCGGGGACAAAACATAAACTTGGCGCCCCCGGTACTTAGCGCCCGGGGACAAAACATAAACTTGGCGCCTCCTTCGAGTGCATCTGAGATAACGAACAGTTGTATTTTCCTCATTTTGGCGCCCCTGGCACATGGCGCCCGGGGACAACTGTCCACCCCTGCCTTCTCCAAGCTACGCCACTGGGACTCACGGTACTAATTCAGTTCCCATAGTAAACCTATGCAAACACCGTGATAGTAAAAATTAAATAACTTAAAATTTCTGAGTGCCCATGCTCAAACCTATATTTATCAGTATAGATGAAACCTGGATGTCAGCTTCTGTGTAGAGGAAAGGATATGAACCGAGGCATTTTCTGGACCTGCATGTGTTTGAAACATGTGCTTTCAATTCTGCACCAAAGAGTCAGGCGATAATTTTAGTAATGAGTGTTCCAAACTCAAGACTGTTAAAGTACTGGAATTCCATCAATAAAACAATGTCTCTCTTTTTTTTCCCACTTACAACTATGACAAGCTCTCAAAAGATTCTTTTTCTTAAAACATAACTTACATTATTAACCAATCCTGGCCACCCAAACCCATATATACTCTATTTAATGTTCACCTATTTCCAGGCTGGTTCCCATTTTTCCAAACCATTAGCACCGTGTGTCCTTAATGCAATTTCTTGTTATTCGGCCTCTTGGTATATCTAGCATGTCTTGCTGCCTGAAAGAATATTTGATGTGCTGTATTTGGAGAGTTTCATGATTACCAAAAGCTTCAATATAAGCTGGACCTAAAAATAAATCTTTTTTGCGTATGCTTCTAGAGCCATTAACCTCAATCTGCCAAAGTATAAGTTGTGTTTACCTTTTTAAGTAGCCCTTTATAAGCACTAACAAAATAATTGTATTCAGATTGAAGAGCTCTAGAATGGAGTTGTTATTAGTTTAATTTGTTGGCATTTGTTTTAACACAAAAATGTCAAGCAAGATGACATAAATACAAGTTTCCCATATTAATACATAATAAAAGCCATTCTTCTTCCAAAAGTGACGAATTTATACACTTTGTGACACTATAATTATGATCACGTTTTATATAATAAAAGTGAAAAGTCTGTATCATATGATACTGCACCGTTTCATAATTACCTGAAGTTCTGGACAGGCACAGGGACATTTCAAGATCAGGTAAAGTTAGACGAAAGCTTCTCATCTCGAAGTTGCATATATATATATATATATATATATATATATATATATATATATATATATATATATATATATATATATATATATATATATATATATATATATATATGCAATCTTGATTGATAGATCACGTCGAGTGGTCAGCATCATAATACCCGAATAATGACGCCATGATACGGAATTTCTGATGCTGACAACAAGACGTGATATAACAATCAAGATTGAATTACTGTGATAACGACACCTTTTTAATATATCTATCAATGTTCAGATAAATTAATATATAACTAACTTAAAAAAAACCCAAAAGAACTGCTTAACATGTCAGCCTTTTAATACGAACTTTATCTGAAATCATAAACCTAATTACATTTTGATCTACTGATATGATCTTGAATATCGCAGTTTTATAAAGAACATAAAACAACAGTCATTCATTTTCATTACGATAGCTGTCAATAGCATGAATTCTTCGAGGCACGGAGACAGCAGATTTATGGATGCGATTTACAGTTATTCCGCAGTTGTCAAATTATGCATCACGAAGATGCAGCTGAATGACTATGACCTTTTCTAACCATAGCGAGGCTGATAGCGATGGAACTATTTCTGGTGTTGCATTGTGTGAGACTTCGTTTGGGACTTGGCATGGGAATGACAGTATATTTTTGACAGTTATTTACAGCGGGACTGGACAAATTGTTCTAACTTGATTATACAGATTTGATACAGAGAAAGGTACTCATTTCGGGTGGCATATCAAATGAGGCTACGGCATAGGTGTTCACTCTAGCTCAGTTGTAACCAGTAAACATCGATGAAAAAGTAGTTCCAGCCTCGTTTGAGAGTATCGTGATACTGAAGCAGAAAACGTCAATATCATTTTCCTTCTTCTAGGAACTGACGGCAAATTTTCTGGTTCTTTTTTGAGTAAAATATTGATATGTCTATAATAAAGTGTTTTATTCGAAATTATTAAAGTTGCAACCATCACTAACATAACTGCATCATTAGTGAATGCTTTTATTATATGATTATGGTTTATTATATCATATGGGGTTGCAATACAAATAGGTCGTGAAACGGAGCAGACATTTCGCAATCTTACTTAAGCCCGAAACGGAGCAGCGTTATTAAAATTTTTTATAAAAAAAGCAAACAGCACTAACTATACGGTTTGATATGGAAACCTTTGTTCAGAGCGGTATACGCTATGCCCGATACTGGAATTTTTTTTTGGGAACTTTCTTTGCTCTCTGTGTATCAGCTGATGTCTATATATCAATCGATGCCTTTCTACCAATCTAAACGTAACTGCAGACAGGGCTTTGATTGTGTAGAGAATGATAGTCTTTTGAACACTGGTATACAATTATAGACATTTACTGAGCTGAATATATGAAGTTTAATGAACAAGTAAACTTCATATATGATAGATTTACTAATTCATACAATTTCATATTTATCGAAACATAGGCCTATACTTGTTTCATTATATGATTTAGTGAAAGTAACTTCAGTTTAATCTACGTTAGAGTTTTAGAAAATGACATTTCAACCTCTTGACGCTACGTTCTTCATATATATTCACAGGCCCGGCCCTAGGGCAAGGCGAACGAGGCAACCCCCTTGGGCCCCGCGCTGTTCCGCAATTTTTTTGCTTGGGGCCCCGCGCTCATCGCTTGCTGCCTTGGGCCCCGCACATCCTAGGGCCGGGCCTGTATATTCACGTAAAAGTTAGTTACGTCATAACCTGTATCACATGCAACATGCAGCATGACATTGTGCCAATTAATGAAAAAGTAATCTCTTGTGGAATTCATGCGATAATATTCTGTTACATGCTTTTATTTAAGCGAATATGGAGTTATATGAACCATTAAATCTCATATTAACTAATGTGGAGCCGAGTTGAATGTGATTAGTAACTTGTTCGTAAAAACTGCGTAATCATCTTAACAGAGGCCTATAATAGTTCTATAAGATTATTTTGAGAGAACAAAATACAATTTAAATTATTAGATTTGTACAATTTTCAAGTCCACGACGCTAAGAATGTTGTCTCGTAAAGTTACTGACATCATGACAATGCGACATGAAAGTTACTGACGTCATATCACATCCATTCAAACTGACACGGTTCGATATAAATGTTCAATTTTCATTTCCGTATCGAACACCCAGATTGGAACTATTTAGGATTGCCTCGTTATTTATTTTGAGTTTTGAGCCGGAAATATCTGGAAAGCTCAAGAAAGATATGAAATAGATACAAAAACCACATTCGTATTTTGTTCCTAGTTGAGGGAAAGAACTCACTGCGTGTCAATATATTTCAACCCGACGGGCTACACGTCTTTTATGAGAATCAAACTAGCTCTTCTCCCCGACTCGGAAAAAATATAAACACAAATGTAGTTTTAGAAATATATCACATTACATATTAACGTTGTGCCATCCAATTAGCGACGTATTTAGCATTTTTGCCGCCCCTAGGTCACCAGAGCGTAATAGCAAACAGGTGAGTGGCAACACAAAGGATCGCGAGTAGCAAATCTTATTTTCTATAGCTGCTTATCAGTGTTGTGTTCACTAGATATATTTATTCGCTTCAGCTGTTTAATAATACAAATTCAGCCGGAATTTTGCTTACCCGTACAATTTGTGACCCTAGGCTAGGGTCTTGTCGGCTTGTGCAGAAATAGATAACTGTATCAATTCAAAACCATTTCTCACGAAAATCATTGTAGAACAGCTTTCATTTAAATCTAATGTCCAATATGCGGTAATATTCGTGGCCACGATTCAAGAATAGGTAACATCGGGTAATTAAACAATATATTGTTCTGTGAAATTTATATCATAAACTCCATATCTACTCTTTATACAAAATTAACTGTGCAATCTGTTACTGCTTTATGTTACGGTAATCGCTATGAATTACGGCAGACCGAGGCTCTTTTCTCTCGAGACATTAAATCACTCGATTTAGAAGTGTCAGCTAGCTCACTCCTTGCGTATGACCAATTTAGATGAATCACCGCTTCAGACAAAACTCTTTTAATCGACATTTATCCAGCTAAAATGTTCCCTAGGGCCAATCGTACACTGCCCGAATCGGTATAAACGTTTATGTGATATAGCAAGACTGATTTAAAAATGAAAGTATCAGACAATCGTTCTTCATGTTTGACGTAGCTTGTTGTCAGCAAGTGTGCAAATTGAAATTTACTTGAAAAAGAGAATATTTCAACATCTGGCATGATGCAATCTTGAGATGGTTATCTTCGCTTCTGAAAGTGCAAAAGTCTCTGATTCCCGACAGTACAGGGATGATGTATGTTGTCCTGGTATCAACGTAATACCGAATCCCGAAGGGGTAGTTGAAACTAGAGCCTGAAGGGCGACGGCTTCAACATACCGCAGGGAGTCAGCAAACTTAGTTCCCAGAGGAAGAAACAAAATATTTGATCGCTATTCTATCATTATAAAAACTTAAATTTTTAGATGCAATTTAAAGTTTCTACTGTGAAGACGCCAATCCGGTTCGTTGGCGTTATTTAATTCTTTTTGTGGCGTAGCGCGATCATTGTTCACACTCTAAGATAAAAAGATATTCGTCTTCAACAATAAAACCAAACTATCACAATTTTTTGGGAATACTTTCATAATGACCACTTTTAAACTGTAGAGCATGGGCTGAAACAAAAATTGTGCGTATGTCCCTAAAAATGAATCGGTTTTATTAAATAAATAAATACTGCGCATTTTCTGATGCTGAAAACAAGACGGCGATCTAGCAAGCAAGACTCTCAAACGTGGCTGGAACAACCTTTTCTTCGAGGTTTCCTGGTTGCAACTGAATATGCTCGAATAATTCTGCCGCAGTCTCACCTGACAAACAAATACAATAGAGTAACATTCTCTTGAATAAATCTGTATCATCAAGTTCCAACAATTTATCCCATCCCGCTGTAAATAACTGTCAAGACAATGACTTCATTCCCATGCCAAGTCCCAATCTGAGCCTCTCACAATGTCCCGCCTGAAACGATATCAGTCGGTACTGTTATGTATATTTTAATCTGTATTGGTCAGATTTTCTCTATGATTATATGTTTTGTATAATTGTATTTTGTACATGGTCTTGTCCAAAATTAAGTTCACTGTGTACCTGACTAGGGACAATGATTTGTATACACATAATATATAGAATGCTTACAATTTCTCTGTGATTTGTGGATTGAGTATTCAGATTATTATCAATGGAAGTAAACAGTTTTATCTGAGTCTGGGTCTAGGACATTGGTATTTTGGTATTCCACATGGAAATACCTTGTCTACCTGGTGCTTACCACATTCATTGTTATAATTTTAGTAAACGATTTTGTCTCGTTGACAATCAAGAATGTTCTAGAATGGAAAATTCCATTACGTGACAGAATATTTCAAGAAAATCGTAACTGATACCTAGAGGGTTTATGATCTAGTTTACTTGAGAGATAACTCCTTATTGCGATTACATCAGACGCAGAAACATTTGTATTGTTGTCTTCAGTTTTTTATTTGAGTGGAATTATTTTATTCAAATTAGTATTCTCTGGAATTACAAAAGTGCTCAATAATATTCTCAAACAGAAACATTAATTTCGAATTATAATGAATTCAGACAAGGACATACTGAATTATATTATTGTGATTAATTGGAAGACTGTTAGCACATCATCACACTTCAGACCACTGGTATATTAGTACATTCTAGACTATAGTCACATCAACACCTTCAGCGCTGGATCTTATTTAGAACACCACTGGAATTTAATTAGAACTTTATTCATTAGGACTGGTGATAGAACATTTTGGACTATTTTGGATTTAATTCGCATTACTGAAAGGTCTTTTTAAATTTTAATTTATGTTATATGGAAAGATATTATTTGTTCAGTTTTACAAAGCTTGTTGATATTAGCTCTCTTCTGTTACTTAGTTTAAGACGACAGAGTAGCAATAGAAACTTGGGGATCATGTACGGGATACAAATTTCTCTAAAATATTTCAGAAAACTTTGTTTTTTAAATTTAAATTCACTTTGCTTTAGAATTTTCTAAGCCCCAGGTATTATTTTACATATTTGAGAAATAAATAGCGAAACCAACAAGCTATGATAATGTCATCTAAAGTGGAGAACACTGTTTTAAATCCTACCCTGGAAAGTCTATAGTTCTTGGAACAGAATGAATTACTCCAGCTTGCCTGACCATATAATCTTTCTGAGGCTAAGGCTTCTTTAACGAAGCAAGAATTAAAAGATATTTTGGTCCAATATTTGGTAGAAAAGAAGTTTTGGGACAAAAGTACTTGAGGTTTGATTAGAAAGTCTGCATCAGGCTCTGACATAAAAGTATTGGAATTGAAATAAGAACGCAAGACGGAAATCGAGTTACAAAAGCTTGAGCTTCAGAAAGAGAAAGAAGAAAGACAAATACTAACGCAGCTATAGAAAGAGTAAAGACAAATACAGTTGCAGAAAGAGTAGAGATAAATGCAATTAGGGAAAGAGGAAAGAGAGAGATAAATACAGTTGCAGTTGCAGATGTGTGTGTGTGTGTGTGTGTGTGTGTGTGTGTGTGTGTGTGAGAGAGAGAGAGAGAGAGAGAGAGAGAGAGAGAGAGAGAGAGAGAGAGATGGGGGGGGACTAATGCAAATGCAATGTGAAAAGTAAGAGAGGGAAAAACAGATACCGAGATAAAAGGAAGAAAGGGGATTTCAAATTTAAATTAAAAGAATCGGAGCTCGCAAGTGGTAAGCACTGCCCCACTTTACACACAAATTTAGGTTCTGATGTTACCAGAAATATTATTTTAATATGCCCTTTTAAGGAAAAAAGAGTAGATATTTTCCTCATTTTGAACTAATTGCTGAAAATTTGGAATGGACTTTATTATTACGAAGTTACTTATTGGCAAAGCTCGTGAAGCTGTTACTTCACTGTCAGTACAACAAAGTGCTGATTATGATCTGGTTAAGGAATCTGTCTTGAAGGATTATGAGTTGGTACCTGAGGCATATCGACAAAGGTTTAACAAAACGGTCGCAACTTTAGAAAATGCTTTTCTTACAGCTGACAATTATTCCTGGACTCACAAAGTTTCTTTTGTCAGAAAGTCTTGAACTCAGCAGTTTATTAGTAAAAAGTCATTTCAGTCTCATACGAGCACTTCCAAATCTCAATCTGGCACAACTTTTAGGAATAAAATTTTTGCTACGACTGAAGCAAAATCATTATCTCTTTCTACATGGTCCTCTCGCAGGAAAAAAGGGTGCATTATTTCTGATTGCTACAGACTGAAAAAATAAGCATCAGAATTAAGACAGACCTATTACAATACTTATATTTGTAAGAGGTCAAGGTCACATCCATGTATTGAAAGCAATACATTTATTGGATCAAACAAATCCCAGTCCGATTTTATTATGGAGAATTATGAACCATTTATGTCGAAAGGTTCTGTATCACTTATTAAGGTTTCTACCAATTACATTCCTATTAAAGTTTTAATTGAGCTTTTCAGAGTCTTATTTCCAGGTATTTCACCTTTTTCTGAGAAGTCATCGTCTCGTGAAAGTGTTCTTATTCAGGGAATAGAGTGCGGCTTTGTTAATTTTTGTTTCCATTGTGTGAATTTGTCATCAGACGTAGTCTCAGGATCCATTACAGTTGGAACGGTGACATCTTTACCCATAGCGGGTATTAATTTATTACTAGGGAATGACTTAGCTAGAGATAAGTTGTGGTTAATCCACTTATAACCTACAGGCCTTGTTTGGATCAAAAAATCGATCCTATTGAAAATGAAATACCTGATTTATACCCAGCTTGTGGAGTTACAAGAGATATGACGAAGAAAGTTCTTGAGAATGATGTTGAACAGGAAATTACTCCTTTAGCTGACACATTTATTGGTCAGAAATTAATCTATATTTCTAATTTTAAATATAAGTTGTCAAAGGCTTGTGAAGTTGCAAGAACTATTCTTCACTATACTCGGTCAAAAATGAAATTAGGGCATGACAAAATACAAAGGAAAGGAGTTTTCAGCCTGGTGATGGAGTTCTGGATCTCTTGTCCTTACTTCAAAGACCTCTTCAGGCTAAAAATTATGATTCTTACACAGTTGGAAAGAAAGAAACTGGTTTAAATTATATCATAAACACTTCTTGGAGGAGAAAATAAAAACAACTTTGCCATATAAATATGTTAAAGGAGTACGTTGATAGAGATAGCCATATAAATCATGCAGTTAATATAATTGTACCTGTCCACGCCATGAGGATTTAAGCGATGGAATGAAGTTGGACTTTGGTGTAACTAATCTTCGGAGTTCAGACGATATGAATAATCTAAACTAAAAATATTCGCATCCTACAGCGAAAAGAAAAGAGTGAACTAAAACAAATGTTATTTGACTTGAGCACTTTTTCCAGATGTTCCAACACTAACAAATAAAATCTACCACGAATTCGAAATTGGAGATTCCACATATGTGAAATAGCATCCACATTCAGCATTTTTTGTAGAATGGTTAGATAGAGCCAAGTAAAAGTGGAATTAATCATATTTTCTTGTGCGGAAACCAGATGATACTTTCCGCATGTGCACCGACTATAGAAACGTGAACAATGTGACCAAAACAGATTCATTTCCGTTGCCAAGAATCGATGACTGCCTTGACAATATTGGAAATGCAAAATATGTTACCAAATTTGAACTTTTGAAAGGATAGCGGCACATTCAACTGACGGAAAGAGTAAAGGAAACTGCGGCATTCGTAACTCCAGACGGACTTCATCAATATAAAGTGATATCGTTTGGGATGAAAGGTTCGCCTTGAACGCTTACATTGATGACGTCTTCATCTACAACGACACCTGGACAGATCACTGGCAAACCATTAGGAAATTCTTTAATATACTCATTGATGCACATTTGTCAATTAATTTAAGTAAAATTTAGTTTTGCCATGCTTGTGTTACATTTCTAAGATACCTCGTGGGACACGGAAAAGTTAAACCTATAGAAGTTAAGGTCAAGGCTGTCTCTGAATTTCCTGTACCTATCAGTAAAGAGCAGCAGATGCGAATTTTGGGTATGGCTGGATATTATCGGAAATTTTGCTCCGATTTTTCCGTAACTTCTGAACCCCTGATCAGTTTGTTGAGTAAGAAAACCAAGTTTCATTGGTCTGAAAATTTTCAGGAGGCTTCTGATACACTAAAGGCCATACTGGGAGTGCACCAGTCCTTTCAACTCCAAATTTCAGTCAGTCATACAAAATGCATGTTGATGCAAGTGATGTTGATGTTGATGGAGCATTGATTCAGGAAGACAAAAATGGTGTAGATCATCCAGTGTGCTATTTTTCTAAAAAAATTTTATAAGTTCCAGAGAAATTATTCCACAATCGAGAAGGAATGTTTGACTTTGATAATGGTTTTGCAACACTTTGAAGGCTATATTAGTTAAACTACTTCTCCGATTATTGTATTCAGTGATCACAACCCCCTTATTTTCACTGGCAGGCAAGATGAAAAGCAAACATCAGAGATTATTAAGCTGGAGTTTGATGTTGCATGAATACAATATTGATATCAGACAGATCAAGGAAAAAGATAACCTAATTGCAGATGCACTTTCACATGTACAGAAGTATTATATTGCTACGTGTATATCGGGCGTCATTCGTAAGACATCATCTAATGTAATTTTCAATAAGGTGTCTTACTGACTACTATTTAAAAGAATGCTTTAGTGTATAAATCTTTCTTTTCATGAGGGGTGGTGTTATGTATATTTCATTTTATTTCTTAGCTTTTCGCCATAATTATATGTTATGTTTAACTGATACATTGTACTTGACCTTGTCCAAATTTAAGTTCATTGTTTACCTGACTAGGGATATATAAAGGTTGCAATGTTAAGCTATTTCTGATTTTTTCCCCAGTTATATATGGAATTTTACTAATTTGTCTGAAAATTGCAAAGTATGTAACAACATATAATTATCATAGTAATTCAATCTTGATTGCTAGATCATCATCTTGTTGTCAGCATCAGAAAATGCGAATCATAACTGGACGCTTCGCGTCTCGTAATGATCCGGATAATGCGGATAACTCGACGTAATCTAGCAAAGTCGCAGTACCATACGGTGACTATATATTTATATACACACACGCTTGGCCGTAAACGGAGTTTAGCTCAGAGATGAAGTCCTGGGGATGCAAGTCCTTCCCCGAGTTCTCCGGCAGATGTGAGCAAACAGCAAATAATGTATGACCGCCTTTCTCGTATGGTCAATTACAGGGTCAATACATTATTTGTATTATACATTCAGAAACGAGTTCATGAACATGAAAATACTTGTACTCAAAAAAGCACGTAAAATCCCAAAAGTGTTCGTGTTAAGCCAGGTTAAACCGCACAATCATGTCTGTATGTATGAATTCTGTGAGAAGTATATCATACCGCCACAATTATATTATTTATTTTTTTTTTGATGTTGCTTATTTTCTGTAAGTGCTTTCTTGCTCAAAATTGACTAATACTGTAAACATAGTTTAAGCTGTCACTTAGTTCTTCAGTCACATTTTTTCACCTTTATAAATGTAATATTCTGACATTGGTCGTCTTGTGTATATGGTAACAGATTTATTCCAAACCAACTGACATATTTCCTGGATAAAGAACTCCAGGTCGACCCATCTAAAAACCTGAAAGAAAGTAAATGGCGCCAAAAGTGAGCAGTTGTTTTGGGGGGTTTTTTTTGTATTTTTTAAAATCATTTCCCTCTTCCAGTGTAATCTGTAATTTCACTTATCATAATTTTGTCCCTTGGTAATAATATTATTAATTATTTATAGTTTCTATTCAAGCAATTTTCTTTTTCTACTTGCTACAAAGATAAAATTTGTAATATAAGTTTTGTAGCGAATAATAACAAATATATATATATATATATATATATATATATATATATATATATATATATATATATATATCAGTGTGTGTCCCTCTGTGAACTTATTACAATTTGAAATAAATTTACTCCTTAAATACAATTAATACTCCCACTATTTTGGCTATTTGCCCACCCTTGTTTGCATAAAATTATTTTACTAATGGCTGTAAAACTTAAAATTTTTACAGATTTATTTCTGTTGATAAATATAAGTAAATTCAAATTCAAGCTAAATCCTGCCAATACTTTTGGTGTTTTCGAGGCTCAAAGTTTCTGTATGTATTTTCTACATTGTAGTCTGCTTTGTAGAATTTTGCTAGTGCTTGATGCTACATTATTTTCTAAATTGTGGACATTGCTAGTGTTTGATGCTATTGTAGTTTACATTGTGGGACATTGCCAGTGCTTGATGCTGTTGTAGTCTATATTGTGGGACATTGCTAGTTTTTGATGCTACATTATAGTCTACATTGTGGGACATTGCTAGTTTTTGATCCAACAGTGTAGTCTACATTGTGGGAGATAGCTAATATTTGATCCAACATTGTAGTCTTCTTTGTGGATCGATGTTAGTGTGTAATGAATCACGTTTATCTGCCTTGATGCAATACTATGCAATCGCTCACAACAGATTGTAGTGGGCATGTGTAATGAGAGAAGCATGTGTCAAGTAAGGTTGATTGACATGGTTGAAATACTGGCTGGCCATATATGGAGATGTAAAGTCTTTAGTCTACGAATCACGCCCATCGGAGAAGACATTCCTTCCTCGTTCAAGAAATGACAGATCTATTTTCTCTTAGATGCTTACGAGAATTTAGATCTTGCCTTGGAATTAGAGCCGCAACCTAAGCGCTTTATCAGCATTTATCTGAGTAAAATGTTCCCTAGGGAGACAGCAATGAAGGTTAAGGAAATGGTGAGCCTAATGTAATCTCTGCAACAGGATGTGTCTCTGCATATATTTTAGTTATTGTAGCTAGATTGTGAAAAAAGACTTTGATCGAACTGTCGCTGCCGTAAAAGAAGAACAATACTGGAAACGAGTTCATCGGTGTTGAGGGTTACAACCTGGAACGCAAAGATTACATGAACTAAAATAACTATCAGTACTCTCATCCTTTCATGGTGATGTGCGGTTTACCGGTTTTGTGACTCTCATTCCTCTTGGACTAACTTATTTGAATATTTAACGCTGTACTTGCTATTGCTACAGGTACAAATCCTGATATAACAGTTATGGGAGATCTTAACATAGATTCACACACACACACACACACACACACACACACACCCCGATAATAATAACAGTATAATAAGAAACGATATAAACTCTTTTAGCTGTTTGGTGAATACCAACTTGTTACATATCTGACCTGAACTATATCTAAGTCCTCCACAAGGATAGAACATTCATATTTGTGTCTCTAGACGTGATCACTCTATTTTGTACCAGCTTTCCCACTAAGTGACTATTGCACTACGATTACTACAAAGAAAACTTTCTAAGTAAATGACTATTGCCCTGTGTGTACCACAAAGAAAACTTTCTCAATAAGTAACTGTTGCCTGTGTGTATTACAAAGAAAAACCTTCCTCGAAGAAACGAAACATAAACAGTTCTCACATACTTACCGCATATTTGCCAAATTTGACGTAATATATATTTTCAATGAACACGTGACTGCCTTTTGTGTCCTTATTTCTTCAAACGATAAAGACCAGCAGCTTACAAAAAGTGGTTTTAAACACACGTGCTTCCGTAAAGCTAAACATATGAATGGTAAAATTATTGATACTTTTAAAAATAAATCGAAACTCTTTATTACATTAGCTAAGGGAAACAAAGTTTCCAAACAAATTTTAAAATAAATCTAAAGCTATTAAACCGATCTGGGATAATTTTAAATTCCTAAACTCTGAGAATAACATTAATATCGTCAGTTCACTGCACATCAATACTGTAATATTTACCAGTCTTCATGATACTGTTAACCATTTCATTCTTTCTGTTTCGAAGCATATTCTCGCCGAACCCTCTTCCAGAAATGGCTATGATAAGTAATGGTACTCATAGATTCCTGATTATATCTACCATTAATATCTAAAGACGATACCTAATTATGTCTGCCATTAATATCTAAAGACGATACCTAATTATGTCTACCATTAATATCTAAAGACGATATGTTAGTATAACTTCCCGATATGGATACAAATAAATCAACTGGTTATCATGGGGGAAGCTTTCAACCTAAACTTTGTACAACTCTAGACAAAGAAAAATAATAAATCAAAGAAAACAAATCATCCAATTTATATATTCATATCTATTTTGTTTAATAGTACAGTGTCATAATTTCATATTTTGTGAACAGTGCAGTTTCATTATTCCGTAAGTTTTGTGAACAGTATAGTGTTATAATTCCATATGTTTTGTGAACTGCACGTCTCATAATTTCAAGTTTTGTGTACAGTACAGTGTCATAATTACATGTTTTGTGAACAGGGCGGTGTCATAATTTCATACATTTTGTGAACAGTAAAGTGTCATAATTTTCCGGTTTATGAACAGTGCTGTGCATTTTCAGAACGAAATATATATATATCTGTGTGTGTCAATCTAAAAAATTCATGTCTCTTGTGTGAATAACATAGCTTCATTGTTTCTTTACGTAAGCTTAGACTCAAAATTTCATATCCTTTTAGTGACTAGTGACAGTTTGATATCTATCAAGTGATTATCACAGTTTGATATATGTCAAGTGAATATAACTGTTTGATATCTGTCAAGTCAGAATTGCGCAACTAGAAATAGTTCCGTGGTCACATAAATACGTTACTTTGATAACCGGTCTTCGTCTCTTCACTGATGTAAAAATACATTGTCTATCATTGTGCCAGTAGCCCCTGCGTGATTGTTGTCACACCTGACAGAGCGAAAGCATCTCATTCCTGTTTTAAGAACAGTGCATCTTATCATAACGGAACTGTATTTAATGAAGTAAATCAATAATTGACGCCTGACTTAATCCTTCTGCTAATAATACCTTCATTCATTATTGATTTAGTGCCAGTATTTTTTAAATTTCAAGACCATTGACCTAAATTGAGACCACTGACTTCTAGTGTAAAATTTGATAATAAATGTCTAGATCTGTGAGCAATTTTGCTGTCAATGCACAGTGGTTAAAGTCCAATAAAGTGTTTTGTGGACCACCTTCTTAAAGATGCATAATAAAGTCGTAGAGATGATAACTACTTTTCTGGGAACAAGGAAAAATGTGGTAGAGTGCAGATTGAAGAATGTCTAAAGTCTAGTGTGCAATTTTCGTATCAAAAGACGAACAAGCAAGAGAGGCGATATTTTGTACTGGCCATGTTCCTGTGACTGCTACAGTAGCAAGTGTATTATTCCGTATCATTCTAAATAACAGCAATACTATTGACATATTTAATGAAATCAAAGCGTCAAATATATCCACTTTTACCGGAAATCGTTTTCAAATCTATAAAATCAGTTTAGTATGTTATTAATGACTAAAATTGCCTTCAAGGACAGGGATAATTAATGACTCAAATTTCCTTCAAATACAGGGCTAATTAATGACTAAAACTGCCTTTAAATACAGGGCGAAACATTTGGCATGAATAAGATGAGCTAGAATTTCGTCCGTAAAGCTGACACTACGAAGATCTTTAAATCCTTACGTCTTCTGCGGTATTGATACAGTAATAGGTTTTAGCAATATTTTCCATGCTAAATAGGAAAACTATAATGTATCAGAATTTTTCTTTTCTTTAAACAGTAGTACTTTCGATTTAGCGATAAATCAGACGTGTCATTCTTACCTTTTCAATATGCATACGTTTTTAGTTGTAGTATTTGTATTAAGCCAGTCTTGAAATGAAATAATACACAGAAACATAATATTTACAAATAGTTCTACATCAGCATTGACGACAGGTTGGTAACAATCCAGTCTAACGGTATACCCTTGCATCCTTTTAAGAGCACTCCAGTCTGGGATCTGAAGTCAGAATCTAGTGATAACGTATACTTGCCATCTGGATAATATAATAAACCACGAAGATCGACCATTAACTAAAGAAATTTAATTGACACTTCATTGTAAGCCCGATCTTAATTGTGCATTGGCGACGGCAGAGCTGTTGTCTATTGTGGAGAGGAGTTTTATTCTCTGTGGTTTGCCAAGATGCCAAACGTCTGATAAGTATTCGTTTTTATAATTATTGTGTAGAAATTCAAATGGTGTTGTCGAGAAATATGCAAGAATATACTTAAACAATGCTTTCTACACACCAAATATACGTTGTGGGTTATGTTGTTAGAGAGATAAACCGTTTTACTGAACCAGGCAAATATACACTTCAAACCATTTCGAAAAATACAAGGGTGGCTGATACCATTCATGCGATTATACCAGTCTCTGCTTTGGAACATAGAAGTGGGGAGGTTGCCTTTTTTAAACTAAGCATTACACTGTGTCCGTTCTTACACTAGTAGATCGCTGTACCTATTTGTAAGCTTAGTTACTATGTGTCCATTCTGACGGTAGTAGATCGCTGTACCTGTTAATAAGGTGTACCTTTCCTAAATAAGCCGTACAACGTGTAAATTCTTACAGTAACAGATCGCTGTACCTATTAGTAAGGTTAGTTACAATGTGTCCATTCCTACAATAGTAGATCGCTGTACCTATTAGTAAGGTTTACCTTTTTCTAAATAAGCGTTACAATGTACATTAGTGGATCGCTGTACCTTTTAGTAAGGTTAGTTACAATGTGACCCTTCTTACAGTAGTAGATCGCTGTACCTATTATTAAGGTTAGTTACAATGTGCCTGTTTTTAAAATAGTAGATCGCTGTACCTATTAGTAAGGTTAAATACAATGTGTCCCTTCTTATAATAGTGGATATGTAATAGTGCAAAATTTTGCAGAGATGATTTCGCAGTACATTCTTTCGTGGTCAGCGTGACACTTAAACATTAACTTTGATGTATGTGCTATACTTGCAATAAATATCTGCCTGCGAGGAATGGAATCTGCTCTGTTTAGCGCATGAACTGAATTTTAATTAGAGTCCATTCAATAACGGCCCGATAGTTATATCAGTGTAAGGTCATATAGCGGAAAATAGCAGAGTTGAGACAAACCAGAAAAAAATTTGAGGAAATCTTGGGCCATTTGAAACAGGAGTCATAAAATGATATTTTCCAGAATAGTTATTAATAAAGGCGGACTATTGAAGATTATTCTGACTTCGATGTGAGTGTTATACATTTTTGGCAATTAGAGTAAAATAATTCTGATTGGCTAAGCTAAACGAGGGTGTGTGTGTTCCCAGGCGGAATTCAAGGTTTTAAGTAAATCTCCCTCGCGAAATTAGAGAGTCTAAGCTTCTGAGGCAAGCCAGAATCTTACCTGCGGGAAATAATAAGCATTTCTCGTTAGACTGTAGAAGGGACGTGTATTAGAAAGATGAGGCTACGGAAAGAGAGATTCAGCTGCATAGCAAGGGCGAGTCTCCATAAAGCACAAATTTAGTCTCAACTGTATACAATATGTTCATTGATGTAAGTTTGTAATTATTTGTTGAATTATTCATTTTAAGTTGATACTTCAATTTTTCCTCGAGTTCAGAAAATAATAGTGCATTTGTGTCTGGAATGTTATATGATTCATGCATTGTAAGAATGTCATGCAATATTTCTTTGGGTATGAATGAGTTTGAATTAAGTCGTTTTGTATGCAACAGAAATCATGCATGGTCGGAATATCATGCATTTCTTGTGATACGAATTGTGAGAAGCAATTAAATATTTTAAATGATCTGAATAATGTATGCTGAGGATTGATTATTTTTCTCTCATGAAAAGTACGTCAATGAATCGCTAATTAGCAAAGTAATGTAGTTATGACAAGGAGTGAACTCCACGAATTCATTTGTGTAATTAAGTTGTGTACTCTTTTGAACTGATAATCGATGGTGTTAGCATGAGGAACATGTGCCGACTGACATAGCTGATAGATTACGCCCACGGCGTTGTGTGATGGTTTATTTAAGAGGGCTAATTGTGTTATAGTTCAAGTTAGGAAAGCGAGGAGCAGCTAGAAGGGACATAAATTCACGTTAATAGGTTGTGAGTATTATGTTGCGAATATATTATTTTGTGTTGAATTACGATACACGATATCTGATGTAAAAGAGTCGAAATATTATTTGAACCCAGAAGAAGATAAAAATGACACGTATTTAGGTTGGGTATTATATTTTATTTCAAGGAAATATCTCCATACATATACCTATACTTCACAGTGGGGAAAAGAGCACAATCTACAACCAAGACGGTCGATGACCGGAAGAGGGAAGAGACAGACAGACAGACAGACAAAGAAGGAAAACAAACATGGAACCCCAACCTATCACCAACAGTAATTTAGAAAAGACCTGAAGCAACCAGTCGATGCTAAGATGCCAGCAATATGAGTTCAATTAGTCACTCCATTATATGATGAAATATGTTCTATCGGTATAACAGAACTGCTAAACTTTGTAACTCTGTTTCTAAGAGAAAGTGAAGCATTCAAATGTCATGTTCACTTTCATTTTGTTTATGTCATTGACGAAATTGTCATATTTTACATATGGGGGCTCGTGTTGTTCTGTTCTGTATCTCTGCTCAGATCTCTATTATTCCATCCATTAATATCATATTTTATTTTATTGTTTACTCGATCTGAACTAAAACACCATGGTCGATCATCTCCTAGATAACGATAACCAAAAGCCATAACGAGTGGGGAGGTTACACGTCATCTCCCACCTATTGGAAAGATCGCTGTACCTATTAGTAAGTTTAGTTGCAATGTGTCCCTTCTTACAATAGTAGATCACTGGCTCTATTAGTAAGGTTAGTTACAATGTTTCCGCCCTTACAGTAGTAGATCGCTGTACGTATTAATAAGGTTAATTACACTATGTCCGTTCGTACCGTAGTATATCGCTGTACCTATTAGTAAGGTTAGTTACAATGTGTCCGTTGTTACAGTAGTAAATCGCTGTACGTATTAGTGAGGTTCAGAAGAAATACAGACATACTTACAGAAAGTTTTGATGTTTAACTAAGATAATATAAAATAGAAACATAAAATTATTTTATATTATTACTGTATTATCACATTTAATTGATAATGTCATATGAAATTGACAATAAATGATACATTTTATAGGTAAAGTTTGAACTTTTTTCAGTTCTAATTTGGAAAACATTCTTTAGCAGGCAACGGTACGATACTGTGCAGTACAATATGCCTACAGGGTACAGTTCTAACGAAGTGTGCAGTGACATAAGGAAATTTCTTATTCAATACTTTCTTGAAATTTATATTTTCTGTCCTGGAAATATGGCAAGTGTTGCTATCACTAGTGCAATGATACGCGACATGGAAATCTTTTTCTGGAATAACATGTGGACTGATGAGCCACTCTGTTTGGTTAAGTACAGGAGTTTACACCTGCAATCACATTATTATAATCGATTCAACTGGGGCGGATTGTGGTGTTCGACAAAGTTAGAAGAAATCAGTTTGACATAACACAGTTCTGGTTTTTGCCGGCTTTGCAGTATCACTTGAAAGATTTTAATTTTGTGTGGTCAGTAATGTGCGTTTCCTGTGTGTCTGGAGTATCAAATAGCTCGGCTATTCTTTGTGTGTGTGTGTGTGTGTGTGTGTGTCAAAATGTTTGATAACACCATACAAAACATTTTCACACACACACACACACACACACACACACACACACACACCATAATCCATAAATGGAGCAAGGTGAATTTATAGCGAAATAATGCCGTTATTTCTCAACAAAAAAACTGGGTAAACCAGACTGTATCTGTTCATTCACGTTTATTTTGTCATCTGTTGCTACATTCCATCCCTACCAAAATATACTATGCTTTTCTACATGCATTACTGATGAAGACCTTGCAAAAGACCGATATTTTTAGGACATATGGCATCGTTTCCAACCACAGGATGAAATGGACTTTTCTGGCATGTGAATCTTATCTTATTACTTATAACCGGTTTGAGGGCTATAAACTGAAGCCTCGTGCTGTTAGTTACATAATGTTGGGGAACATGTGCAAAGTAAACAATACCAATAATTCTCAGACACTATAAAAGTATTGCATAGTTTATCTTATTTTTACTTGTTCTAATAAATCTTTGATGCATGAGAAAAGATGGGTTATGAGCAAATATCGGAGAGGTCTGTATTCTTGCTTAAATACAGGTTGAGGCTTCTGCGAACCGCTTGTCTCAAGCAACTAATGCAAAAATCTCCAAGTGTAACTCAAAAGAAGCATCATTTTATCATCACAGTTACGTATGACATCACATCGTCTCTTCAGCAAATGAATTTTCATTGCAAAGTTTGAAGAATGTTTCGTCATAGATTTACAAGAAAAACTCATTGTTTTACCAGACCTTGGTATAGATAGAGTTACTTGAGAGTCTGCTCGAGCAAGACGAAGAAGGCAAAGGCAACTTCCTGATCGCAACACTACGAGGCTTCTCTGCCGATCACTGGCGCAATGGCACGAGAGTTTTGAGATTATGCTGCATCCACAGATACTGATAATCCTATCAGAGGTAGTACGAATCAATCATGTAAGAGAAATAGCTAAAAGGCCCAACTTCAGTGTGTTGACTGGTCATCTCCGTGAGCTCAAGATACCATGGTGTCGAGCCAATTCGCCGCTGAAATAAAGATATGACAAGTCAATTTAGAGCCAGTTTTGTATTCAAGAAATAGCGGAACCGGCAAATCAAGTGCATTCTTCTGTCCATTTTCTGCACTTTATCTCAATGAGGCCAGCATGTACTTATAGGACAAGTCAAATAGCTGCTCGAGATCTGTCAAATTCCAGCATAAATACCTATCGCAAAGCACCTTGAGAAGGCTTGACTAGGGGTAACGTAACCGAGTAATTTCTCGCTACAACTCACTACTACTTAAAACATTCAACATGTGATCCCGGATCCATCATTAACTATATTTCGTGATAGACGCTGGGATTAGCCATGGTGTTCAGTATAGTGACTGTAATGGAAAGGACCGAAGAAGCTCTGATCGCGCAATTGACGGTTCTCATTATACCGATGGGTAACGTCAAACCCAATTGTCTACTGAACCGTCTAAATTTTTCCGCCCACACACCGGTCAGAGTTTGCGGGCTATGTTTCTTAACTAGGAATTCATATAAATGTGTGGCCTGCAAAGGTCTTTTGTCTATTATTTATTTTTTTTAGGTAAAATAAACATTATACATCACCTCACTCACGTAGTCGCTGTTAGACAATTTCTGTCCATACCAATGAAGTCTTCGACGTTAAAACTGTTATAAAAATGAGCGGCAACAGTAGCATGGGATGCGCTATCGCCAAATAGAACTAAATGAATGAGGCTACGCCTACCAAACATTGAGTTATAATGAAGTTAAGTAATTGAGCGATTGACGTCTGCAAAAAAATATATATATATTTCCATGGATATTTCGTAATGAAATTTAGGCCACGAAACAAATCCCCTTGTTTGGTCAACATTTGGATTATTCGGAAGGCAATTGTTTCTCACGTCCTCCGTCGGCAGACTGACGTCAGATACACGGATTATTTTAAATAATGAGACACGACATGCATTGCGATCCATTGGAACGTAGGACAAACAATGAGTGTCTGACAACTGAACGCTTTGCTCTTGCTGTTTATTAACATTTTTGCAGCCGTGTGAAAATTTAGAAAAACAATACATAGTCACGATGCGTTGACAGTTTCTTTCGTTCTGATTGCAGGGTCCATAATTGTTTTACTGTACATGAACAGAGACCCTGAATAATAGCAGTCGCAATGTATTAATGCGGTTTGCATCAGGATGACACCCCAAGCTTTGTTTGGAACGGCAACAAAATTAGAAGATGAAATTACTGAATTCAGTAGCAAATCCTAATTAAAACGCATGCACACCATCGTTTGGCAAGTTTATTGCAATTGACCAGATCACAATATTTAATTACAAAAGAAACATTTCATAGGAGCTATGCTAGATCGTCAAAGATGTCAAACGACTCCACATTCAGTTCTAGTATTTTTTTCGTGAAAGATTTTCCAGAATCTATATATATGCTATAAACATACATATTATAAGGATAAACCTATGATTCAGTACCAAGGACATATCAATCGCATCAAGCAAAAACATCATTACGAAGTAACTCTCTTTTTAATTAAAAAATATCCAATGATCAGAAACTGCAATTTTGTATCGAGTGTTGATTTGTCTTTAGGTAAACAGTTCCAAGAAGATACCGTATGTTTTTCCTGGAAAGCATAAAGTGCACTGTGTTCGTTTTAGTTGTTTAAACCGCTATGAGTTTTGTGATGAATTAATCTTTAAAAAAAAAAAGTTAAAAAATAAAACACAAATGGTAGATTAGCATGAAGGGAGAATAGAACCTACTAGAAGTAATCCAAAGTTTTTTCAACAATTCTCATTTCGGAATTAAAACAGATGTCTGCAATTATATATAGACTTGAAGATTTAGGAGGTGTAGACAGTGCAAATGTTTTGAAAATTGGTGGTAAATATCTGCCAGTCTTGCAGTCATAAATCACAAAACTGGCATTTTTTTTTTTTATCTTAACTGATCAGTCGTTCCATATTAAGTAATGTTGTCGTTGTCATCGTCTAAAAGCCTTTTAATCTGAGGGTCAAACGCTCGGTTGAGCCTGAGACAAGAACCAGTTAAGAATGATTACGGATCTTAAGCGATCCTCCGGCACTTGCTGTAGCAAATTATCTTGTAATACAGAAGCCTTTCACATGTCAATATGCAAATCATTGGGTCAGCTCTCAATTAGATTGTCTCCTGGATCTGGCAATTTTTGTGACAAGATGGACACTGTAAATTGATCAATATGCAGTAAGAATCGGTGACATAAAAGAGAACAAATAAAGTATTCGTTTTAAATTCAAAATAAAAATTTAATTTCATATCTTATTGTTAAATCTTTAATCATCATGTACGTTGGTATGGTTATGGAACTGTATGGACTTTCTTCAGATTTTACGATAATTTTCTTAAACTTCCATTTCTACTCTATCTAATTTCATGTCTTTTACCAGTATTTCCTTTTATCATTAACTGTAAAGGTACAGATCCCTGGAACAGAAAGCTCGTACTATCAAGTTAAACATAAACAAATTACGTTCGCTTTCATAAAAAATAATAATCAAATATTTCGTCGAGAAGTCCAGCATTACTGTGTTTGTAAGTTCAGTTTTATTTGAAAATGTTGATTATTTCTTGCATTCATGATCAGACGTTACGTCTGTTAGTCACGTGTGAATCCTCATAGCACAGGAAAGTACACTTCATCATGCATGTTGTTATTGCTGCCGACAATAAGAATCGGCTGACATGTTGGCTAAATTTGTAAGTGGGGCAAAATTCAAACAAAAACAGAATCCACACGGATATTCCGATTTTTGTCAACTCTTTTTCTTGTTTTACGAGACAGTCCTCAAACAATGTAACATGCTTTCATACATCAATCGGTCTAACAAGATAGCAACATTCCTCAAATCAGTATTAGAAAATGAAATATCTCCATTCAGAACGAGCACTTCAGATAGTAACTTTAAATAAGCACGATCCTGTGATAATTTATCTCTTACCTTCTTCCGTTACTAGCCAATCATTGTGTTAGAATAACCCCTCCAGATGGCCCAGTCTGTCTATTACTCTTATTCCGGATTTCTACAAATGCATTATTAATGTTGCTCGTATGCTTCCACTGAATTAGATAATAATTTGAAGCAATATCGTATGTACCATTGATAAGCTTATCCATAGCAATCAATGAACATTCTATGAAATAAACTCGTAGCGATAGACATTTTCTGTGTTGCTGACAGGAAGTAAATTTAGAATGCATTTGGAGAGTATTGTCCTAGTTTGTTTTGCAACTTTCCGCTTGAGGACGCTTTTCTTTTGCTTTCAATTTTCGCAGTATTCAAAATACCCAGGACTGATATTCATTTTGAAATTATTGCCAGTACGAGCGGATTCCGTATTCATCAACTTTAGCATAGTCCTATCTATGCATTACCATATCCTGAATGTGGTTTTCTTGGCAAAAAAGTAATCCAAAATACTAGGTTCCAGAGGTAAAAACATATATTCAGATCTCATTATTAAAACGCATTGGTGTACTTCTTTAACACTTGAATAGTTTCTTTGACTTATTTTAGTGTCTTATTTGGTGATGTCTTTAGTACCATGGTATTTAATTACTAATGCTTCAAAGAGGCATCACCAAGATTTGCCTACATCTTTATTTCCTGATACAAAAGCGAATCCTTTATTAAAGGACGTTAATATGTATTTGTGTCATAATGTCATCTTATATGCATCGTTCGTCATACTATGGTATAAAGTCTAATAAATACTTACATAATACTGTGGCATAACATCTTATAAGTATTGCATGTTATAATGTGGAATAACATATGTAAAGTATCATAAGCCTAACGTCCCTACTTTTGCAAAGGCGGAAACCGGAGCCACTAACAACGCAGGAATGTCCGCGAGGATTGGAAATATTCGAACAGTCGTTTGCATTTGTGCCATCTCTAACTTGGACAATGTTATTGTCAGCTAGATGTTCAGTTGTATTACTTCATTAAGCTAAAGTGTATCTGTCGACCACTCGGGGATAATTCCAGTATACTTTGTCAGAGAAAACCTCAATGTGACCCCACAATCGTTTCGTAATGTGCTCGTTATTTTCACAAGCTGCATTCGGTTAAGGCCAGACTTATCTTTGGGATAGAACATTATTATTTATAAACGTAACAGGTCTTTCTAAAGAGTTCTCTTACAGGCGCGTCATTGACCCTCATTCGGCCACCTGTGCCCTCCAACAACAAAAACTTATCGAGAGGATCGCAGCAATGCATCTGTAATAAGCGAGAATGTGCCCATCTACATATCCATGAAAGGAAGTGTCAGCCACGGACTACATAAGCAACTCCAGATATTTCCATGGCAAGTAATAAATTGGGTAGAACGTACAAAAGTCGAACTGGTGAATTCTGCATTGATTCGAAGTCCGCGTAGATGATATATATGGGACTTCATTTTCCGCTGCACCGTTATAAATTGATAACCTTCTTCGCAGGTTCAAGTGTATTTGTACCCTGCGGTTTTAGACTGACTCCACCGCAGTAAAAGTTCTGGTCATCAAGCAGCAGTTTGGTGGTGACTAAATGCATTTAACACACACGCACACGCGTGTGTGTGTATGGTGACTAAATGCATTACACACACACACACACACACACACACACACACACACACACACATATATATATATAACCTTATATATATATATATATATATATATACTATATATATATATATATATATATATATATATATATATATATGTGTGTGTGTGTGTGTGTGTGTGTGTGTGTGTGTGTGTGTGTGTGTGCGAAGGTTCCATCTGTACCATCAAGTGGATGAATAGAAGATTCCATCTGTACCATCAAGTGGATGGATAGAAGGCCTATCCTTCGGTTGGTCCATTATACGAGAGAGAGAGAGAGAGAGAGAGAGAGAGAGAGAGAGAGAGAGAGAACATAAATATGTAATAAAGCTATTTAATCCCACCGGCTACAGCACAGGATACTAGTATGCCTTCATAATGAACTGAAATAAATGTGAAAGCATAAACATACTCTCACATGACCTACTTTTTTTGCCATTTGAAGCGTCACGTGACCATATTACGCGCAGTCAAGCTCTATTTTTGGGTAAGGAAAGCGCATACGTCAAAACTTGACCTTTAAAAGCTTAATTTCACAATTTTCGACACTCTAATTCAAACATGGAAAAAAAGAAATAAATTAAAATACATGAAATGGATTGTGTAGTGCTCCTTTAAAGGTGTAGACAAACTGGTATGTTTTGTCTTTAATATTACTCTTAGTCGACACGCGGAATGTCGCCTGGCTCCCAAAAATATGGGGCATCTCGTGTTGGGGGGGGGGGGGTTGCCGGGGGGGGGGGAGGCAAGGCTCTGTTAAGGATGAAAGCCGAAGCAGGCCGGGTGACCCAGGCTAAATTTATCATGTCTTAAAGAATTCCAGATCAGTGTCAGGTGACCGTTTATAGCCAATCACATGACAGAAAAGCCAGTCCATTGATGAAAATTAGAATTACTGGCATCATATTCGTGAACAAACCATGAAATCTTGTTTAATATATTTAATTTTATCTTTACAAATGGTTAAATTATTTCTTTGTAACCTATTGAAAGCGTTACTAAAAAAAAAGTATTCAGATATGTTTACAAAAATAAAATAAAATCTGACTTCAATCAATTCTTGCAGATTATCTAATGCCTTATATTATAGAGTCGACATTTTGGAGAGAATGAAACAATGCTAGAATTTTCAATTATTGGCTTTTGTAAAGGAATTATGCCAAGTCCATGCACAATGCACACTGAGGTTTCACGAAGAATGTCAGGGTCATTGCGGATACATAGATACATCTAAAACAGAAAAAATATCTGAATCATTTTGTGTTCACTTCATCAGAATAATCTCTGTCGGACTTACTAATCCTTTTGTATACATCCAGAATAATCTCTCTCTCTCTCTCTCTCTCTCTCTCTCTCTCTCTCTCTCTCTCTCTCTCTCTGATTTGCTAATAAATTCAAATTAATTATTATTTTGCAGTTAATATCTCATCCTCTACATTTGACCAATAACATAACGCTCGATTACTGAAAACGACCGTGCACTTAAAACATGATGAGAATGGTATCAGATTTCGTACTCTTCTCCTGTGACAGCAAAATATTCCTAGCAAATGGCACAGAATCCTACGAAATAAAAAGTGCATTTATTAAGCGATGGCGACGTATATAATTAATTATAAGAACCCGTGTCAATTCACTGATTAATATCCCCTATTTTGATATCAGGGTCCAGAGACTGCCGCTGTCCCAGAAGAGGCTCTAATCCTAACGCGGTTCAATCACGCCAGATGCCAATGCATTTGTGTTTCTATCTTATTAAACTTTAATTTTCCTTACACATCTTTTCAAACACTGTTTCGCTAATTATAACAAATGAATGTTTAATATCACAAGCTTGAGTGCATTCCTAAATTATGTTTAGTAATCCGTTCAGCACGAGAGCGATTACGATTTCCCTACGGAAAATATTATAGCCGGACATTTGCCGACCAAGACACTATGTATTCATTTATAATTCCAGGAAACAATGTATTGGTCTAAAAGCGTGAGAATCCTATGAAAGTCCATTACTACAAAGATCAGTCCATAATAGATGTTCCATATATGAACAAAAAAGAATGACACGAAATATTTCTAATGAAAATCATACGTAGTAATATTACCAATATACATAATACTTACGCATATAAAGGTAATGCGAATGTTTGCAATGTCTTCAGTATTCACAATACTTTTGCCAATTTATGCAATATTTTTGCAATATTCACAGATCGTTTTGGTATAAAACGTTCCCTTGGATATATCCCTGTCTTTGTTTATGGGTTTCTGTATGTCAATAAGTATATTTGTGTCACTGTCTGTCTGTGTCTGTCTGTCTGTCTGTATGTAAAGATGTAAGTAAAGATTATGCATGGTTTGATTGTATGGATATATTTATGTCTGTTTTTCTCTCTGCCTGTTTGTATGTATATATGACTTTTGATACATGTGTACATATATGGAGAATCTGAGAATATTCACAATACGTATTGCCAATATTTACAACACATTTGTAAAATATACACAATAATATGACAAATATTATGAATACGCCGCAAAAAGTAGCTGCTTAATTCATAATAATATTGTGAATATCCGCAAAAGAAATACAAATATTAGCAAACGCATTTGTAAATGTGACGCGAATATTCGCAAAACGTAATGTGAATAATTGCGTTAATTTGGTTTCTTAATGACTCAGCTTGACACTAATGGGTTTTTGCAGCATCGCAAATAGTGAAGCAGATGACATTTCTAGAGTCATAGGTTGAATATCACATGAAAAGATCTTTCAATTGCTGATGGGTGTGATTCACTAAATCCAAATTTAAAAAACAAATATGATACCATATGGCCATTTTACTCACAAGAATCAATGTTTTACATAAAGGCAATGAATTTCACAAACAAAAAGGCATTCTCTCATTTGTAATTAGTTCCCGTCCCCAGGGCGAGAAATCACTGCATGCCGTCAGCTATTCTCTAGCCAAGGCAACCTTTATTGTGCAGTTCTAGACACAGTCTTTCGCGGAAAGTATCAGATGATTCAAACTTGCCCTGACGATATTGCGAAATTGATTGATTCAATGGAAGGACGATTTTTAAAAAAGGAAATCTTTAATTTAATACAACTGCATGTTATTTGAGCTCTTTTGTTATTGGCGTTTGAAGAACTTGGCCAAATCATAATCA
The DNA here is from genome assembly GCA_016617855.1 of Megalonaias nervosa. Lineage (NCBI taxonomy): Eukaryota > Metazoa > Mollusca > Bivalvia > Unionida > Unionidae > Megalonaias > Megalonaias nervosa. The sequence goes on from JAECUM010048058.1 coordinate 37,266, forward strand.
CCGTCTGGGAATGCAGGTTCTGATGGGTGCCGCTTCCTCCACACGACCGGGCAGACAAAAGGGCAAGGCAAATTTATTATCGTCGATCGTTCAAAAGGTTCTACCCATGTATGCTACTTAATCGAACAGCTTTCTCTCTTTAAAAAATCGATATCTTAAAAATTTAATTTTCAGTTACTTAAAATTAAAGGCGCAACTGACAGTCGCTTAAGGGATAACTTCGCCTACAAATTAGTATTGCTTTTCCAACTAGATTTTCGTTTGAAAATTTTAACACGATTTAGAAAGTAGTGTTGGTTCGTACTGAAAATTTCATATACAATATTAGTTTAAAAGATAGCTAAGTTGTCACAGTTTTAATTTCGGCGTGTTGTATAGTAAATCAGATTACAGACCATCAGTTAACTATACCGTTTTATAATCGGACAAACTTACGTAAACATCATTACGTAATAAATCGAGCAGAGTGACGATGGCAGACCATCAGTTTACCAGGTAGCTTTTGAGATGAGCAAGCTTACAACCCTAGACATCTTTACGAATAAACCAAGTAGAGTAGCGAAGATGGTACTACCAGCATTTAAGCAGACAGCTTTATAATAAGACACTGGACCATAGTTTAATGAATTGCGGATTGAACTGATTTGATGCTACTGCGGTAGTCCCATAAAGCGTGTATTTACAAGATAACCCGTTTACTGGAACTGTATTACGGAATGAGTACTTTCCCTTGATTTGGTTTGATTACCGAAATATAACCAGGTGTAAAATATTAAAAAGCGCAAAGGTGACTTTTTACGTTTTAATACGTTCATTTTTTTACATTCTAATTGATTTATCAGTAGACGTTATGTATATTTACGTAGATATGTGCTTTATCTAGAATTCTGAAATGTAGACATACAGTTTTACCAAATTATATTATATAGAAAGACACGATTTACAGCACAGCAAATGATGCAACATTTAGGAGGATTGTCAAATGGGCTGGCCATATACACAACCGTCGTGTACACAACAGTTTACAGTCTTCGTATATGACCATCATATACATGGATCTTTCTATTTTGTGTACTCATATGTGTTACTATTATGCAATCTTATTTCAAATAAATTTAATGACGTCTATGATCTTTTATGTTTAAAATACTTTTACTTTATATTAATTTAGATGTATGGAGTATGTAGTCTGTAATAAGGAATTCTTTTATTATAACAAAAAAGTTGATTGAAAAAAATATAAACCTTTATTAGCAACAGACTTTGTTTCGAAAATGAAATAAACAGTGAAGAAAAACATTTTATAATTTAGACATTCTTATTACCAAATCCATCCATACAAGTGATACATTCGTAAATATAATTGAAACAAAAAACAAAACAAAAAAATATTTAATGCATTTGCTTTGTAAATGAAACAAAAGTAATCACGGTTCTCTAAAACTTTAGTAAAATCGCGCGTCCGTCGCATACTTTTGTTGCAACTGTGTACTCTACGGTGATGTATATCGCTTTGGTGGACAATAAACAACACCGACTAAATCTTTACTTAGAGGGTGTGTTAACCGATTCAGACACACTCTGGATTTTTCTTGTGTTATAGATGCAGTATCTGTTTAAAAGCAGACACAAATTATTGATCGTTAGTCGGAACCTTATTTATCACATTCCATGTACAATAGAGTTTTGAAAATTCTAACAGGTGTGTGTGTGTGTGTGTGTGTGTGTGTGTGTGTGTGTGTGTGTGATTTTGGATTGTTAACGTAGCTTTAAAAATTTTAAAATTACTTTCATGATGTTATTCAGCCTGTGGTAGAATGGGCTACTTCCGTCTGATGGAGTCCTGTAGAAAGGGTTTGTGACCGTAATGGTGAAAATAAAGGTTAATTCGCCGGATTGGATTCATGCGATGGTCGTCCGAGAGTTATGCGTTGGTATGTTACTGTCTTTTGAATGGATCTGTGTAGTTTTTCAGTCTTCTTGCGATTATGAAGCGATAAACGAATCGAGCGGATGATTGGGGTCACGCTTGTACTCCTTGTGTTAACTTATAGTACCGATAAGGCGATTTCTTGTTGTCAGAGATTTCGTCGTACTTTATTGATAACACGTCAGAATCCTGTGGTCAAAACTGAGTCTGAAGAAGATGGACCACCCTGCTGTAGTGTATGCGTTTTTGTTTCCGTAAGGTACTATAAATCACTTAGATCTTCTAGAAAGCACATGGTTTTAGAGAACGATTAAAACTTCGTTGCTAACGTACACCTTAAAAAAAGGGGGGAATGAAAGAGTTACAATGTTCATCGACACAAAATGAATGGGGAGCATTAATTATTTCTGGTAAAGGAAAAACGTCAGAAAGTTAGAGTGCTAGTCTCTAGTATGCCATTATGACAACAGATGGCAACACGAGTTGGACAATAAAGACCATACTGATCAAATGTAGTATCTACATTATTGCAAGGCCGAATCTATATGAAAACAGCAGTTGAAATGATGTAATTGTAATATGGCAAGTTTATAAACAGAATATACAAAACTTGTAACAACTGACATAGATTTTGCCATACGACAAACAACAGAATCAATTCAGTAGTTGGCAAATTGCAAGATACAATGACGCAGAAGAAAATAGATCTAAGCACTTGCAAGCAGCCATTTACAGCTTGCATCAATGAAGAATAGAAAATTCATGACCAGAATTATGAATGTAGCACTTGCAAGCAGCCATAGATAATAACGCAGAAGGAAAGAAGTACTTGCAAACTGCCACGTACAAGTTGCATCAATGAAGAATACAATACACATGGATATAATTATGAAAGTAGCACTTGCAAGCAGCCATTTACAATAATGCATCAAGGAAGGTAAGAAAATACACACAAAGAATTATGGCGGTAATCGACCTCCATAGATCACAGCATGACCAGGAACCAAGATAAAAGTCCTTCCTGCTTCATTTTATTGACATTATAACGAAACAATACATGTCAAGCCATTTATGCTGAAGCTAAAATGGAGTCCTCCAGTGGGCGCCAGCAGGATTTTTTTTGCAGGGGGGGGGTCAAGATTTTTTGCGGGGGGTGGGGCGGTCAGTCAGTCACGACCGGGAGAGTTAGTTGTTGTTGTTGTTGTTGTTATAGGGTTTAACGCCATTTTTCAGCACAAGATAGGCTATACATGGCGGCCAGTATTAATGGTGGAGGAAGAACCCTGGAAAATCCCGGGAAGAACCACCGACCCACGAGAAGCTACTGGCAGGCTTTCTCACGTACCCACGTTAGCCGAGCCTGGACTCGAACTTACGCAGACAGAGGTGAGATGGCAGTGATCCGTAACGGTCAGCGCTTTAGACCACTCGGCCACTCGGGGCCCCGGGAGAGTTAGTATAGTAAGCAGTCTGAAACTAAAGCTAGTATTTACTAAACGTTTTGAACAGAATCTTGTTACATATTTTCAGCTTCATTTACATGATTAAACTTGTCGGAATATATATATATATATATATATATATATATATATATATATATATATATATATATATATATATATATATATATATATATATATATAGTTTTCGGGGGGTCACGTGACCACCCTTGACCTATGCTGCGGGCGCCCATGCCTCCCGACCAATGTCTCGCTAACTGCCGGAACTGAATCTCGGTCTTTAAAGCATTCGTACAAATTTAATTATCGCACTTTATTTAGAAATTGAAAAGTTATTATATAAATTTAATTATCACCCTGTTCTAAAAACTGAAGAGAGGATGATAATAAGACTTGCCGTAATCTTCTAGCCCCATTTCCCCCGGGAGCGGATACGGTGATTGGGCGTTTTACTGCATGGTTACAACAGAAAATTAATTAAAGTATATCACAATCTATGTTACCAACAAAAGAGAGAGACCCCAACCAACGATGCAGACGGAATTGGCTATACATGGTAGGAGTACGCATGTCTTGAATTATAAACTAAAAGTCATTCTGAAATCTGCGCGAGATGGTCAGGGCCGGATATGGCGGGGTGCTTCCAGGGTTTCAGGATCCACCTTAACCAAGCCAAAAAAAAAAGGTACACACACGAATATAAAGTAATTTGGCACTTTAAATTTTACCATCGTTTTATTCTTGTATCCATTTATTGGACATTATGCACGCTTTGAGTAAACAGACGCATAGACCTTTGCTTGGTGCCCTTTCCAGGAAAGTCTGGGCCCTTTTGAAATTTTGGAAACAACAACCCCCTCCCGAACACTTGATCTGATCCGGACCTGAACGACAGATATACAGAGGTCTGACCTTAGGTCTAAACTATTTTTTCTTTTATAACCTCATCGTTTGTTTGTCAGTACTGAAGATTCCAATGGGTTGAAATACTAATAAATCAAATGTTTGTCTAAAGTATCTTCCAGGGGTTCTTGAGATAAGTCAACCAGACTTTCTTGTGAAGCTGAACTGTAAACAAAACAAGGTCTCTGATGCCAATTTGGGAATGCATCTACCAGAATACTTGGTGTGCACTGCTCCTATGCTAAAGAATATACAATTTCCTCTAAATCTATTCCAAAAATGCCCAAATTTAAGCTAAGAATAACCACGAAAAAGAGGAAAAATGTTCTTAAAATAATTGGGACTACATTTATCCCGAGGCCGTCTGGAACCGTCTTGCCTTCCGATGAAATCGTGAAGGATTACTAAGTTTTACTGATTTTGTTTTGGAACTGTGTTATTTCTGCTTTGAAATATAATTCTAAACATATGTACCATTCCATGACTAAACAGTTTAGATTCTTTTACAATCTCCTTCACAGCAATGTCATTATTGAAATTTATGTTAAATAAATTCCTATACTTTGATTATTTAGAACATGTATTCATTCTCATTTATTACATCGATGGGGAACATGTATTTATTCTCATTTATTACATCGACGGTCGTGCGTGTACCACCCCCTTGTTGGGAACTTAAATACAGTGTCCAACAGAATTCTTTCTGACTTGATTAAAGCTACTCAGTCAACACTTGCGTTTGTTCCGCTACATTATCCAATTTGCAGCTGGCACGTCACGTGAGTGTACTACGGAGACAAATACAGTCTGAACGCTAAATTGAGGACATTCTGAACTCAGAATCTCGTGGGCCCTATGGGACACACGGTACTAATTGTAATGGAAAATGTGAATCAGTCTGGAAATGGGTGTATAATAGAGTATATATATGTTTGGCTGGCCAGGATTGGTTGATGATGATAGATATATTTTAGTAAAAAGAATCTTTTGAGAGCTTATCCTAGTTGTAACTGAAAGAATATAGAGACATTGTTTTCTTAATGGAATTTCAGTCCTTTAACAGTCTCAAGTTTGGAAAACTCATTAGTTAAATTTGCACCTGACTCTGGTGCGGAATTGAGAGCACATGTTGTAAACATATGCAAGTCCAGAAAATGCCCCAGCTCATATCCTTTTCTCTACATAGAAGCCGTCATCCAGGATGCATCTATACTGATAAATATAGGTTTTACCAAGAGCACTCAGAAATTTAAAGTTACTGAATTTTTAATATAATGGTGTTTGCATAGGTTTACTATGGGAACTGAATTAGTACAGTGAGACCTGTAACTGAGTTCTCTGACATTTAGCATCATGTGGTCACATTAACTAAATTTGTAACTGTAGACGGTTGAAAGGCAAAGGTGATAGATCGGCATGTACAGTTACAATATGTGGAAGAATGTTTTGAGAGCGAAATAAAAATGTTTGCTTATAGGTCTCTTGCAGAAGTGCCACGCAATATGCACTTGAGAATTTATATTATCATGGAAGCTTACCACCCCATATATCATTACCTAATTAATCAGTCAGATGTCCAGTTTGAAAGTGGGCAGCGATCCATTGGAATGTTGAATAAATAACGCTTAACTGACACCTGGTGGTAGATACATGGAGGTCGGGGACCCGTTTATTGGTGCGCAGTCAGCAGAGGCTGATCGGGAAGAAGGGGATGTCAGGACCGGCGCGCAGCCCGCTCCCCAGGATGAGCGCGAAACAATCGGGACGTCTCCGAGAATATGATATGTTTATTGTTTGTTGGTTAAATGATATGTTTATTGTTTGTTGGTTAAAAGTACGCCTTAAAAACGCACACTATGCAGGACCTTCTGAGCGCTTTGCCTCTGGGCAAAGATAAAGTGTTATGTCCCACAAACCCCTCGCATACTTGTCAACACCCCTTCACA
>JAECUM010048061.1:0-10946 GCA_016617855.1 Megalonaias nervosa
ATATATATATATATATATATATATATATATATATATATATAGTTGTTGTTGAGCTTAGTGATATTAGTAGTAGTATTACTAGTGGTATTGCTGTTGTTGGTGATGCTGATGCTTTTAATCAACGCCGGTGGTGGTGGTAGAGGTAGTTAGTAGTAGTTATTGAAGAATATTTTACGAAGTATATATTTAGTTATTGGTGTTGAGCTTGACTTGAATTTGGTACTCCAAACTTTTGAGAAGAAGGAGTCTGCTCAGATGACGTCTTAATGTCACTTAATCTGACTGATGTATTTTTTAATAAGCAAGATTAAAGTATCGATATATGCAACGTTACAGAAAAGAATGTGACCGGTTCCTGGATGCAGTTTTATAGCAAGATTATGTTTCATTTCCATATGCAACATTTCAGAAGAAGAATGTGACGGGTTCCAGGAGAAAAAGTTCCAGTTCATCGTCTTCAGATTCCTCTCCAGAAACTAAGAGACCACAGAAGCTCAGCGAGTTCATTGATGACGCAGTCAAGTCGCATAACGAGTACCGGAAACTTCATGGAGTGGGACCACTGAAGCATGCGAAAGACTTGAGTGAGTTCGCCCAGAAATGGGCAGAGCACCTTGCCGCCACGAACAGCTTTCAACACAGTGACTGTACCCATAAAGGGGAGCGGATAGGAGAAAATATCGCCTGTAAATGGTCGTCATCAGGGGCAGATTACACAGGTTTGTGACTTCAGCAATAGCTATAATTAAGAAACTACAAAAATAAAACCAGCTCGCAAGAAAGCGAACAAACGAACTAACGAACGGATGAATGTATGGATGGGTGAATTACCAATCATCTGACAGTTATGTTTTAGAATATGTTTGTAAGCGTACGATCGATGAATCAAATTTTCAAACTTCTTTCACAATGCGCGATTTATTAATAACACTGCTTGGTCATTTTTGAAGTCGATGATGACCTTGTGTAGAATTGTTGTTATTTTTTTGTATGTGTAATTCTTTTCGTCCATTTATTTAGAAAGAAAAAAGAGAAAAGACCGGTACTGAAAAGATTAGATATGCATAATGACGTTGCTAATTTCGATGCTTTGTGACGCTTTTTGCAAAACTTTGGAAACATGGTAAGCAGTATGCGAACACATTTTCAAAAAGGAAGTACATTTCTTCCAGATTCTTGAAAAAATAAAGTCGGTGCTAGCAGTAGCATTATGAGTAAAGCCAGAGTGTCATCTGGGGACACATACTTCTTTCGTGACTCTTTTAACTGTGGTAACTTTGAAACCGATTATTTGCTTTATTACATGTTTCTTTATCTTCGGATAAAGTATATAATGATTGCCCAGAGTGAAATTAGTTGACACAGAAAATTTCGACGTTAACAAAGTCATCCAGTCAGTGGACAGTGGAAGTAATTCAGGATGATTTCCTACCACAAACCGGTACAAGATTTATGTACTTATCTGGAGTTAATTAAGCGGGTTTTGTATGGTGCGTGCTCGATTGTTTAGTTTAAATAATGGTACTTGTTTTCAATATTAAAGATTTTTTTCTTAGTAGTCTAACGAGGCACTAATAGTTTTAGCAGGAGGCGTACACGATTGAAACGGGATAAAAAAAAAAAGTAATGCAGAAATTTAATAGTTGTGCTCTCCACGCTTATGGTTATCATACCATGATTTATGTGGCAGGCAAAGAAGCAGCTGACCAATGGTACAGCGAGATCAGCCAGCATGATTTCACCAGGGAACCCAGATCACTTAGCTCAGGTAGGAAAATTAAGAATTCTAAAAACTCGATCAGATCTTAACTAGTTTGTCCAGTTGCAGACATGTCACATTTTAAGGTTTTAATTTAATATTGAAATAAATAATGCATGCCATGTAGTGTTTTGTAATATTTTTTAGTAAGTTTTGTTGTTAGTTTTGCAGAATGTCTTGTTCAACAATACGAAAACCTATCTTGTCATTGATTCTTACCCTCCCTACCTCTTTCTTTTTCTCCCTCTCTCGCTCCCTCCCCCTTTCTCTCTCTCTCTCTCTCTCTCTCTCTCTCTCTCTCTCTCTCTCTCTCTCTCTCTCTCTCTCTCTCTCTCGTTGAATTAAATGAGATGTGTATTTAATTAAGATCCTTGGATAATACACAAATCGGTTTTGTATCTCACAGGACACTTCACACAGATGATATGGAAAGAGAGTAAAGAGATGGGCATTGGAAAGGCCAAGACATCGGGTGGTAAAGTGATCGTGGTGGGCAACTATCGGCCGGCAGGGAATCTTGTCGGTCACTTCGTGGAAAATGTCCCTCCCCCCAAGAAATAATTTAAAATATTTACTGCGTCTGCTCAGACTGTCTGTTATCTGTTCGTTAAAAGAGACTTTGATTCTAGTATTGATTGCTGTACCTCATTAGCAATGGACACTGAATACCTGAAACAGCAATATTTGTTATATTATTAAAAAAAACCCATGGTTATTATCTGATGAAATATCTATAAAAATGTTTGACAGGTGGCAAGTAGAAATAAAACTCTTGAGGAAATTGTTCTATCACCGAAAAATACAGTTTGCAAATTTACTAAAAGACGAAACAGCTTGTAATTACACATATTATATTGGACGATAAATCAACAAAGAAACAAAAGAAAATTGGAGCAATGCATTCAAAATTATTCTCTGACGTAACTAAAATATATTTCAACAGAATCTTGTACGACTAATACTAGAAAGTAAAAAGTACTTTTAACTTTTAACGTTAAACTTCATCCACAATACTGCATTCATTGTAATGTACTATCCTTTTGTTAGGTACAGTGTATGTGTTATTAAAATTATTTCCTTTAGAGATTTGGCAATAATTCCGTAAAATCGGGTATTATATGAACGTGATTGAGATATCCTATTTTTTTTAAAAATTCATTCTGTTGTAATTTCCTGGTTAAAAACGCTTGAATTTATTATATTCATCGGGTTTTGCTTCATTTATAGATTCTAGTTTTAAGTTTACTTTCAATATCGCGTTTACTAAATTTTAATTTTATTGTTTATTATAAAATCTCTGCAGATAAGGGGTTCCATTCAAAGATTTTTCCCATTTTTATAAATCATTTGAACCGAATTGGCTAGACACATGTTTGTACAAATGTGAATCAGGCGTATAGACTATACATTGTTCAGAACGACACGATATCCATGATAATGACATTTGCAGACGTCTTATGTATGGCTTGAAATCAATGAACAGTTGTGTAAATGTTTAGTTTTAATATAATAATGACAAATTCTTTCCAAAGATAAATTTTTAACAAAAGTTTGAATGGAGTCATGTTCGGTTAAAGAATGAGTAAAGTATATATATATATATATATATATATATATATATATATATATATATATATATATATATATATATATATATACACACACACACACAAAACATTCCATTATTGACAATTATACATGTTCTTTACTTTTATCATTACTATTTTAATATACACAATTATGAGTTTCAACATGATTTGTGCTAATTAAATATTGAAAAGAGCTATTTCTTCTTTCTGTCATTTTTCGCACTAAAGCATAAACATCTCACCCTCATAATCAAGGACCATTCTTTCTTCAAGCTATAAAAAGACCGGTTTCTTTCGCATGGAAGGGACTAAATGAACTCTTTTATAATAACACTGAACAAAATGAATACTACTACTACTACTATTACTACTAATGTACAATGACCTAATACATGTCATTAACAAACTCGTCCGAGAACTTATTATGTCAGCATACGTACAAAGCTTGATCAATATTCGTTCAGAAATACGGTGTCCCTGATAGTAGCGAGCCTGACTAATCATATACCACACCATACATTTAATATGTGCAGACTCGGCTCATGATCCAGTTCATCTTAAAGCTCAATCTCTCCTAGAACTGACTGCGTTCCACTACATTTAATCTGTGTCATCGTCTCCCGGACTATGAAGTGCTTGACCCTTGACCTGGCTGTACCACCATTTAAACAACCTGTTGGACTTGACATTTCAGCATACTAGTTCTTTTACATTAGGTAGCAGTACATTTAATTTGCTTAAGAATGGAAACATTAATTTGGAAGGACGCTATAACGGTCGGAACATTCCATAGATAAGTACACCCACAGAACAACCCCTACTTCATATTGGTATACCCTGTCAGTCAGCCTTGCCGACGCAACATCGCTATGCCCACAGCGGCTATTTCCGATGTCGTGAAAGAACACTAACTTCTTGACTAGACCGCACGTGTCTCAGTCATATTGTCCCAAGCTACATCTAGAATATAGCCTAATTTATTCAGCCAATAGAGTGGTTGAATTACAGAACTTGATGGTGAAATATTTCAAATAAACTACATGCATTGAGAGATTCTGATTGGTTGTTGTTCAAAACGCTGGTTGGCCAACATAAACGTTCATAAAACTAGTTACACCCTGTAAAAATATCGTAGGCAACTGCGGTCCGCATATAACATTGAAGGAATATGTACCAATGTATCAAAATTGAGAGAGAGAGAGAGAGAGAGAGAGAGAGAGAGAGAGAGAGAGAGAGAACAAACCCGTATGTTAACAAACGATAATCTACTAAATATCCACTGTAACGAATATAATATTACTTAATCATTTGTTATATTTTCTGTAGAACCAACCAACAACAGAAAAATACCCACCCGCTTCTGATATTAAAATTTCATCAGTTGATATTACGAGGTCGCAATTTTTCCAAGTAGCACCAACTCCTTATGCTGTCGGCTCCTGTTGTTGTTTCTTCCAAAACATCCCTTTAAACAAAATAGATATGTCTCTAATAACCATGTAAAAGCTATCTAAGTAAGTGCAATTGAAGGATGGACTCAGATCTCTCCCTCTCTCTTCTCCATTTCTGGATCGATGACAAGCAGCAGACAGAGAGACAGAGAGACATAATGAGACAGACACACAAAGAAAGAGAGAGAGAGAGAGAGAGAGAGAGAGAGAGAGAGAGAGAGAGAGAGAGAGAATAGAAGAATATGTAAGTCAGTGGTAAGTCAAACATAATAATGAATTGGATCAACTGCAAATAAATTTTATTTGACAAGTTTTGTAATTAACTCCTGCTTGTTCCTCATTTCGTTTGGTCTGATCTCCACTTGGTTTGAAGTTCTCGTCAGAAATCGATAGATTTTTATTGGTCGTGCTTTCACTGTTCGGAACGTTGACCGTACAATATTTGTACTTCCTTTATATAGACCAGGTTTTCCGTTTGAATCTTAAGTAAAGTTGATGTTTTATTTGTTTAATCAATATGAATAAAAATAGTAGCCCATAAATAGAAGCAAATTAACAGTTTCAAACAGAGTCAGGAATAGCTGCAGAACGTTTTGTAGAGGACGCTCTCTGAAGAGATGTGAAAAATTATCACCCTCCGTCCATATACATGTTCTTGTAGCCAATTCAACTCCACTTGAAATTTAATTATTCGTATTTGTATATGATATAAAATATTTTGTTTTTTTAAAAACAAATGAAATACCTTATAATTTGTTCTAAAAATGATGTAGAACTTACCAAGAAACGAATCGATTCCATAATTTAGAAAGTGCTTATGAAGCACATGTATGAAGTCAGAGCGAGAAGAATTAGAAACCAATTCTTAATTCACTATTTTTATTAACAATTTGTTTGGCCTAAGAGGATTGCAAAACCACATAAAATAGCCAACATTAGAGTTTAATAAATATAGAAACTGTAGACTATTAATATATTCTTTATCAAAATATTAGAGTTATGTTTAATCTATTTTTACTATTTATTAATGAGGTTTTTAATTTTGTAATATCTATGTGAAATTAATTATTTATTTGAATTACTGAGTCAATATCTGACATTTGGGGGACCTTTCCTAGTAAGTTCTATTTTCTAGAATCTTTTATTCAACTTTTATCTCAAAACTATTATGTAAGCTTTTATCTTTTGGTCAATGTTTAAGTATTTAAGTTACTTTCATGTTTTTCCTACATTAGTGGATTATTAGGTGACATTGGTGCTATTTCCAAGGCTCGAGTTCTTAATCGTACCTTAGTAGTCACTGATATCTTCATCTTCCTAAATAATGTTATCAGGATCGTGGTAGTCTTATGTTTTTCAATATTTTTGATATTCTAAGATGTTATTAAAAGATTTGTTGGTGTAGGTTTGAGTATCTTTGTTCTTTTTTAAAACTGCTTCAAGAATAAATCGGTTTAATGTGGACAGAAAACAGGATGGAGGCATAGGATGTGCAATATCTATCTGCTCTTATAATAAGACCAACTTAGCCGTAGAAAACGTTTGCTCTGAGTGCTTGTTACTTTGTATAAATAGCTTACACTTTAAGTTTTCTGCAAACTGAACTTAAAGTATGACGGTGTCCTTAAGCAAGTGATACGTGCTCTCACTCGTTTCTCCAGACTATAAACTTATAGAATTGCTTTTGTCAGCAAATATTATAGTCGTGAGAGTACTAGTTCATGCGCAGAATTAAATATATGTATAAATTTTGAAAACCAATGTTTAAATCTAGTATCTTTTCAGCCCATTATTTGTAAAATTTACGTGTAGTGCAAATGCCACCCGCGTCAGTCCGTATATGTAACGTTTCCAATTCAAATCTGTTAGCATCTGCTGCGACTATTAGCATATCTATTAATACTTTAATTTCTTTGCAAGTTTTTGGCATATGTGAGAATGCTTTTACATGTTATGATCTCGCTGAAATGTTTTGTCCAACTATAAAGCTATATGTCAGTTGATATCAATGGTGTCGAGCTCCACTTAGTGTTATGTGCCTGCTTTGGTCATTATACCGAATCGAATTAGTCATCCTCCGCCTTTTCCATCTCATGCTAGAAAAAGAACGTCGGTCGTAAATAAGACCATCTTGAATTGTCGTCAAGCCCATCGTCATTACTTCAGCATAATACTTTTAAAATGTCATAAAGAATAAATGACATGTCATCATTAACAACAACCCATTAATATGTGTTGACACAAACGTGATATGCTAATTGATATAGACGAGACCTTGATATCGGATTATCAGCGTTTTGCATCATCGGTTACCGGAGTTATGGCACCTGATTGTCTGACCCACTTGCTTTTGATTCTGCACACTAACTTCTTTAATTGTTATTGAACTTCATCCAGATTTATTAGGCAGCTTGACATTGAAGATGGCAACAAAAAGCAAAAGAACATCACTTCATGGAATTTGCTTGCCTTTATGTTTGTTTTTTTGAATGTTTGTTTTTGTTGTTTCTTCGGGATCTGTGGGTTTTTTGGTGAGATGGGTAACTGGGGTCTTCATACATCAATGAAACTATAATGCAAACAATGCGAATAATACTGACACGGATTCTGTCTGTCCGTCTGTCTAAAAAGAGTGCAAACAACCAGAATTCTTGTGAGCGCGCGCGCGCGCGTGTGTGTGTGGTACAAATTATGCATACCAAGCAAAGAATATTTATTCGGTTGGGGCTGGACTAAATGGGGAAATCATTTCTCAGTCAATGGCTTATCGGGTCAAATATCGATCGAATTGCTTTGTCAGTTTGTTATTTTTCTTTCTAATTGACCAATATATGATAATGCTAAAAGGAGATGATATGTACTTTCTTGGCGGTATCAAAATAAGTTTATAAAATATTCTTAGAGAAATATAGATACTTACCCTTTGAAATCCAGAACCAATGGAAAGTAAAATTAAATAATAATTATCGGTATACTGATATCAGATTTATCAATTTACTACCTTTTTACAGATGCTAAGGGGCGTCAGAGTTTTCAGTTTAAAATCATGCATCAAAAATATTCTATACACACTGTAGATTGTTTTAAATGAAAATTCCAGCAACACACAATTGTTTTTTCTTTTGCAATGAACAGATAGAAACATTGACGTAATTATTGTTTGATTTTCCTGTGGTAAAAATGTTAATTAATTTAATGTTACTATTCAGAGATATAAGTGGTACTCAAACAGAAATAACACTAATAATCTTGTGCTTGGTTTAAGAATAACGCATAATATGGCATCATGTGTTTATTTATCATTAAGAGGTAAATATCCTGATGTTGAATAAGAAATTGTATCGCTATACCCTTTACTCCCAGTGAAAATGTTAGGTTGTACAAACATTAAATTGTATTTAATACAGCTTTGTTCCGCTAACAACTGGGACGGGGTGGGGGTGACGGTAGAAGGGGGGAGGACAGTTGACCAATGTTTAAGACGCCGCGCGGAACACTCATTTCTTGTTTTTCCTCAGATCGATGCCGAATCTTACTGATTTGATGGAATATGGAGTTTCCACCCACTCTTGCACTAGACTCGATCATTGTTGCTTTGGATACATGCTTGTCTGTCGATTTCCTTCCCTTACCGCAGCTGGAACGACATGCGCATGCGCTTTAATTCCTTGATCTTAATCGATCTCAGGGAAGAATCTAAATCGATCGGTTAGCCATTCAAGATCATATTGAATAGTGAAGTCTAATTTCACTGATTAGCAATGAGGGCGTTACATCAAAGGGCTATTTTCCTTTCTTTGTTTGGCCCCTAGGTTTAAAGTTCTCATTTCTTCATCTTGGACAATCATTGTAAATGTGAAATATTTATTATGCTCCCCGCCGATAAACAAACCCCTGATTGGGGTGAAGACAGAGAATTTAGAATCTCCATTTGTGCACATCCTGCAATCAGGTGAAAATTGTAATTTCCATTTGTCATTATTATTGTATCCGTGACTACTTTCATCTCAGTGATAAACGGCATTATTAAATCTTTTAAGTCTAACAATCGCTGCAGATTGCTTATATTGTTGAAATTTATGTTGCTAAAAAACAGAAAACACGGTCAACATATAGGTCTTGGTATCGGCATCATGGTCCAAACTATCATTGATATTATGGTTGCCTAAGTCAAGATTTCCAGTCATTACATGAGCATCGTTACTATCCGTTGTATAACGCGCTACATTTTGTACTCTTTTCCGTCTTTTTCTGCTCAAGATGCAGCCAGACAATGGCGGCCGCTTGGGTGTCAACATATAAAAGATTGTTTTAGTAGCGATCTTAACTATCGTCACAGTGATAATCATTTCTTCAAAGGTTGGAGAAATCAGGCATGATTAGCGTCTAATGCTAACTGACATTAAAAGACATCGATATTTTGGTACAGAGGCTGTTACCGAATAGGCTGCAAGCTTGGCAACACACAAAAACGAACGTCTGATACAGACTTAAATAAATATAGGAAGCAAAATCCTTACAAGTCAACTCACAATCATTAAAATCTGTTGTGTAATGATATTATGAGTTGAAATTCCTTGGGTCTTTTTGTCATGTTTCTACAGAACCCCTACTACAGCAATATTCACTGTATCAACCGTGGCAAGAAATTAGTTAACGAAGATAGAGATCTCATCATTTGCGTTTGAAAAGACATTAATTTTACAAATTGCGTAATTTTTGAAGTATTATGTATACAATCTAAATTTGTAAAAGTCGCTGTCATAAAATTATTGTTTCATCATCTAATAATACAGCTTTTAATCGCATGGGCAGATAATGGATAAACAAAATCATGCAAATGGAAGACCTGTGCCGTAAAAAGTATATAATGAAAGGAAATCTACACATTTGGGTACTCGTGAAGTGCACACATTTTGTATTATAGCTTCGCCACGCAACAAACGTAAATATCCGCTATTTAGTATATTCTTGCAATAGCGACGCGAAGATTTCTGTTTGTTAACGAAGTTGTGTTGTCAGTCAGTGACCCGATCTTATGGACTTCCATACTAGGCAGCCCGTTCTTGTTAATGCAGTTGTGTTGTCCGTCAGTGACTCCATCTCTAACTGGTAAACTGCTCCATGTTGCAGCCGCTCTCTCCCTCTCTGTCTCTTTCTGTCTGTCTGTCTCTGTCTGTCTGTCTGTCTGTCTCTGTCTCTGTCTCTCTCTCTCTCTCTCTCTCTGTTCCTTTGGTCGGTTTCACCTAACTTTTACTATCATTCAGAAGTCCATAGACATCATCGTATGACACAAGCGAACATCCACTTTGTTTGTATTTTCATGGATTTTTGCCTATATCTTGCTAGGATGGCCCAGAGAGAGAGAGAGAGAGAGAGAGAGAGAGAGAGAGAGAGAGAGAGAGAGAGAGAGATGCCTTTGGATATTTTCATGTTTAATTAATAATAATCGATTTTTAGAACATTATAATAGGTTTAAGAAACAAGAAAAACAACAATAAAGCATTAAACACATTACAGTATGTGTGCCTTGTAACCAAGAAATTTACCGTATATTGTCTTTGTCTACCGGCTATTGCAACTTTGTATCATTCATTATATAATCTCGGTAGATAAATCCCAAGAAACGTGTACACGTGCTGTTACGACGAACCATATTCTTTTAGGTTACTTGGTGTAACTTCAGTTTCAATGTTTTCATCCAGCCCAAATTCTTTTGCTCTCTCACTCCAGATCTCTGTGTATTTTGTCCCTGATGCATGAGAGGGGAGAGGGTAAGGGAAAGCAGGATAGATTGCGATGAAATTGTGTACCATATTAAATTCATTTAGAACATGGGGATTATTAATAGTTTTTATCGTTATTTGCATATGTCACTAATGATTAATGAGTGGAAATTCATCATTGATCTATAGGCCTAGAATCAACAGCACACAGTTTCAAGAATGTTTATATATGCGTATTATTGCGCCATGGGCGGATCACAATTTGAGATACCAATAGTATTGGTATATCAATTTCCTTTATACCGACACTTTAAAAGACATGTTAGTTTAAAACTAATTTTATATATATATATATATATATATATATATATATATATATATATATATATATATATATATATATATATATATATATATATAT
>JAECUM010048062.1:0-10000 GCA_016617855.1 Megalonaias nervosa
ATATATACACACACACACACACACACACACAACATTAAAGTTGAAATTACATCTTGGAAAAATATCAGGAATGCATGCATTGCATCTGTGATCAGATCACAATAATGGCCAACAAATAAGGCTGAATATATGTGCCAGTTGTCTTGGCATTCATCTCGTAAATGGAAATTGACCTATTGCTGTCGATTGTGGGTCACGGGAAAATGAATAAATGTAAGTTAACATAGTGTTCTAACAGAAATACTAATTGTATCATTAACTGCTTAGAACTGAATGACTCTTGTAGCGAACGACGCCGTATAGCACCAGTATAAGACAGAGTGACACACTAGCATTTGAAAATTAAAATAAACAAATTCCTTTAGTTCCAAAATATTGAGCACTCAGTTTTATTCAATATTTTCAAAATACATTAACGAGACGAAAGGTGGCGAATGCATTGCACTAGTAATATGTATTAGTTTTGTTTGTTTCACATAAAGTATTGCTCATTTCTGTTATCTGCACATGATCACGGGCGTCCGCAGCATAGGTCAAGGGGGATCACATGACCCCCCTGGAAGTTTAATCATGCAAATGAAGCTGAAAATATGTCACAAGATTCCGTTCAAAACGCTTAGTAAATATTAGCTTTAGTTTCAGACTGCTTACTATACTAACTCTCCCGGCCGTGACTGATTGCCCCCCCCCCCTCAAAAAACCCTGCGGGCGCCCATGCACATGATCTTACGTTCTCGACTTTCCAAGGTTCGCTTTGTATCCCTTTGTATTCCTTGCATGAAGATCTATAACTCTCTTGCTATCAACTGGTATTCAGGACATCTAGATTTGTACTTCTCTCTGCACCCCCTTGCATTTCCTACATCTCGATCTCTACTTCTCTGTGCATCCCTTGTATATCCTATATCGAGAGCTATACTTCTCTGTGTATATCCTTGTGTTCTCTGTATCTAAATCTTTACTTCTCTCTGTACATCCTTCTGTTCTCTATATCACTACTCCTTTATGTGTTACCTTCTATACCCTGCATCCGTATTTCCCTATATCTACATTTTGCCATTACCTACTAGATATTAGTGTTGTCATTATTTGTATTGTTTTCACTAAATCGCTGCAGTAATAATTAAGAATCACCACATACAGTTACCAGGGCACATGCTTGCCATCGATATGCATAATCTGTATATTAGAGGAAGGGCTGATAACAAGGCTGTGAGAACTTATAGCTTGACCCACATTTGCTGTACATATGACAACAAAATTTGTTTACCAAAAACTTTATTTAAATTTAGATTTTAATCCAATATAGGAAATATGTTAAAGCTTTTTATTCTGTTTCTGTATTTTGTTGTCAACTTTAAAATTATTTTAGAAATGTCTTCGAACCTTACCAAATCCTTTATGCACTCTGTTCTACTCTAACTTTACAGGAAACTAAGTAATGCGCTCGACATACAGTCTGCGTACTTGCTGGATAGCAAACACTTTCTTCCCACATCTTAAGGAATACCATCATTCAACATATATGTGAACCAAATGCTTGCAAGCTGTACATATTGCTACTTGTGATGTGGAGTGTGGTGGGATAATGTGTGATCTTCCCTACTCCTCTAGGCTTTTGGTTATCATTATCTTGGAGATGATCGACAACGGTGTTATTGCCTGGATCAAGAAATTAATTAATAAAATATGAAATTAAGGGATGGAACAACAAAGAAATGAGCAGAGATATAGAATAGAATAACACGACCCCCATACTTAAAATGCAACAATTTAATCAATTACATAAACAAAAATGACATGGGAATGATTCTCTCTCTCTCTCTCTCTCTCTCTCTCTCTCTCTCTCTCTCTCTCTCTCAGAAACAGTTACAAACTTATGCGAAATTCATTTAGCCGTTCTGTTACTGATAGAACAAATTTCATCATATGATCGAGTGACATATCGAACTCAGATTGCCTGGCATGACAGCATCACCTGGTGCTTCCGCTCTTTCCCAAATCACTGTTGGTGGTCGGTCAGAATTCTTTTCCTTCCCTCTCTTCTCTCTAGCCTCATCAGGTCATCAAATTTTAGTTGCGGGTTGCGCTCTCTTTCCCACAGTGCAGTCAGGTGTGTGTAGAGCTATTTCCTTGTGCATTATCCGAGCTTTCGCTCGCTTATGATCAGAGAATGAATTCCCCCTGTCCTTCTCTTGATACGGGTCTGTAAAAGTTCCATATTCCACTGTGCTTTCGACAATTTGTTTAACGAAAGAAATTACTTATTAATTTTCTCAGAGTCCCTCAGACTTTCCCCCTTGGCAGAAAAACTTGGACTGATTAATTCTACGAGGGTGACTATTTTAAAATCATGAATTCCGTCTGTGAACACGCACCCTCTTTTAGCTAAGCCAGTCAAGATTACTGTTTCACCCGTCAAAAACTTTTTATCACTCCCAACGAGATCAGAAGAATTTTTTCTAGTCCGCTTTTATTAATAACTCTTCTGGAAAACATCATTTTGTGACACCTGTTTCAAACTTCCTAACTATCTTCTCTGGTCTGTCTCCGTTCTTGTCACTTTACCACTGTGACCTCGGGTTACCATTACACTCTTCTCTGCCTCTGCGCTGACCCCAAGAAAACGCACTTCTAAATAATGTACTGTGAAATTACAAACAGATTATTCTACAAAATCTTGCACCATTACAATACTTGTATTTTTTTCATTATTTATATTGTTTAATATATAAAAGTGAATAAATAAATAAAATATTTATATCCAATAAAATTGACTGTAAATTTTTGTACCTTTCATGTTCCTCAACCAAAAAAATTGTAATATTTCATCTCAATAATTAATATCGTAATTTGGGTGTGTATGTTTTTGCCTTATGTATGTGCTTACACTCAAAGTGATTATTAGGTCGACAGGTGACAAACAAAAGAAAAAAAGACAGTCCCTCAGGAGCAAGACTTGCTTTAACGGCTATTTTTTCCTGCAAGGTACATAGCGATCATTCAGGAGCATGCTGCATTATTACTAGATAGTCTGTGACTGGGTCTAGTAAGGAATTGTGAACATAAAGGTTGAACTAAAAATCCTTCATGACGCAGAATTTGTATATGCAAGGTAAAACTAGTTAAAAAAAAGAAAGAGCCACAAAATGTGCTTTTCTGCGGCATGCCCACCAGTCGCGAGTAATATTTACCTGACGGAAGTTAAAATGCAATTGGAAATCGCAATACTGAAACAAGCAAAATTTTTAAACTATGCGCAGAAATTTATCAACGCGGAAATAATGGCTCCATCTAGGATATGCATATTCTGGAATGGATAGAAATATTAGCGAGAGACATACAGACAAAAACGTAGACAGAGAGAGAGTGTGTGTGAGAGTATTATAAAGCGACACTGTCACGGTTTTGAATTCTGACCCCTGATTAACTTCAATGATGATCGCTTTTATGAATGGCAGTAATTCTGGCCAGCAAGTTTTGGATGCCTTCAATGCCGAAGGAAATATGTCTATTCGTTCTTCAAGAATAGGATACCGCGATCATCACCCCCTACTACCGATAGCAATTAGAACGGAACACTTGAGAAAGTTGCAAATTACTTGGAAATATTTCAAGCTTGTACTCTAATGAGATGGAGGTCATTTGTCATTTATCGCTGATGTGGGATTTTGAATCCTACAGAATGTGTAAAGTGAAAGAGCTTACATGCAAAGGGCAATGCAATGACTTACTTCAAGGAGTTACATTTTCCTTACTATCAGCATATTTACAAAGTATACAAAAGAAACAAATTGGACTTTGCAACGGAATACGCGGAAACATATTTCATAGTTCACATACTTCTTTTTATCTTATCTAAAGAAAAGATTCTGGTAGCAGATTCTATTCTATAAAAAAAAGTTATTTGTTAAAATTAAACTTTTTTAAAAACATTTACAGTATAATGAATTTTGCCTTGTCTTGATACTAAAACACACTGTATAATGGTCTTTGTCATGTACTGAAGTTAAACACATTTTGTCATGAATATTTTATCATTTTTTACTGTGACTTATACTGCTTGTAATAGAAGAAAATAGTTCAGTCATGTCATATCTATGCTGTGTAACATTTCTGGCATTGGAAGGATCAGCACAAACAAGGCAAGGATGAAATAGAATTCATAGGCAATGTATATGGTGTATGTCTTGCCGGTAGAATTCATAGCAATGTATATTTTGTATCTCTTGCCGGTAGAATTCATTGCAATGTATATTTTGTATCTCTTGCCAGTAGAATTCATTGCAATGTATATGGTGAATGTCTTGCCGGTAGAATTCAAAGCAATGTATATGGCGTATGTCTTGCCGGTAGAATTCATAGCAATGTATATGGTGAATGTCTTGCCGGTAGAATTCATAGGCAATGTATATGGTGTATGTTTTGCCGGTAGAATTCATAGGCAATGTATATGGTGAATATCTTGCCGGTAGAATTCATAGGCAATGTATATGGTGTATGTCTTGCCGGTAGAATTCACAGCAATGTATATTTTGTATCTCTTGCCGGTAGAATTCATTGCAATGTATATGGTGAATGTCTTGCCGGTAGAATTCATAGCAATGTATATTTTGCATGTCTTGCCGGTAGAATTCATAGGCAATGTATATGGTGAATGTCTTGCCGGTAGAATTCATAGGCAATGTATATGGTGTATGTCTTGCCGGTAGAATTCATAGCAATGTATATGGTGAATGTCTTGCCGGTAGAATTCATAGGCAATGTATATGGTGTATGTCTTGCCGGTAGAATTCATAGGCAATGTATATGGTGAATGTCTTGCCGGTAGAATTCAAAGCAATGTATATGGTGAATGTCTTGCCGGTAGAATTCATAGGCAATGTATATGGTGTATGTCTTGCCGGTAGAATTCATAGGCAATGTATATGGTGTATGTCTTGCCGGTAGAATTCAAAGCAATGTATATGGTGAATGTCTTGCCGGTAGAATTCATAGGCAATGTATATGGTGAATGTCTTGCCGGTAGAATTCATAGGCAATGTATATGGTGAATGTCTTGCCGGTAGAATAAACTTTAAAATTCAGGGACTGTTAAGTTCAATACAATTACTTTTCATAAGAATTTATGCGGAAAAACTTTTTAAAAGAAGTTTTACCTTCCCTTCTCTTGTCATTACTTTTAAGATTCAAAGTATCCCGATGAAGTATTAATAACAAGACACTTTTGTTTTCCACAATCTTGATGCATAAAGATGTACTTACGTTTAATTATGATAGTCAATTCAAGTTTCCTATGCAACGTTAGAGCACTGATTGTTATTGACGAATATCACAATGTGTTCCCTTTCAACTCCAAAAAGGTATTCAGCTCGGTTAATGTATCTCTATTCAAGATAAGCTATTATTATTCTTTAGATGAAAGCATACAATATATATATACATATATATATATATATATATATATATATATATATATATATATATATATATATATATATATATATATATATATATATATATATATATATATATATATATATATAATTTATACCACAGACATTAAAAATAACATGGCTTTTAAAGTGTTGGTATAAAGCAGTTTGATACACCAATACTATTGGTATATCAAATTGTGATCCGCCCATGGCGCAATAATACGCATATATAAATATTCTTGAAACTTTGTGCTGCAGATTGTAGGCCTATAGATCAATGATGAATTTCCACTCATTAATCATTCGTGGCGTATGAAAATAACGATAAAAAGTACTAATAATCCCTGTTTTCTAAATGAATTTAATATGGTACACAATTGCACCGCACTCCTTTCTGCTTTGCGTTACCCCTCCTCTCTCATGCATAAGGGACATAATGCGCAGAAATGTGGAGTGAGAGACAAAAAAGATTCAGACTGGATGAAAACCTTGAACTGAACTTACACCAAGTAACCAGCCAGAGTATGGTTCGTCGTAACGGTATGTGTACACTATCCTTGGGATTTATCTAGCGTTTATATAATCAATGATACAAGGTTGCAGTAGCCTGTCGACAAATATGCTGATAATTTCTTGGTTACAAGGCACACTTACTGTAATGAATTGAATGCTTTATTGTTGTTGTTGTTTGTTAATGCTATTATAATGTTCTAAAAAGTGGATTATTATTAATTAAATCTGAAAATGTCAAAACAAAACGCCGGCTCTCTCTCTCTCTCTCTCTCTCTCTCTCTGGACTAGCGTAGAATGTAACGGGCGAAGTTCCATGAAAAGATAGGATTAGAGGATTTTCGCTTGGAGTTTCGCTTGTGTCATACGACGATATCTCTGGAACTACGAATGATGGTAAATGTTAAGTCAAACCGACTTGTTTCGGCCGAAGAGTTCTGGAATGGATAGGAATGGAGGCGAGAGACAGACTGACAAACAGGGACAGACAGAGACAGTGTGTAGTCTACAGTTTTTTTATTTTTATTTTAAATATCTCAAATTATTATATGCGGTATTATTACACAATCAAGGCTTCCTTACTGACAGCATGTAACCTTTAGATACATTAATAGCTTCAGCATAGGAAGATGTGTAGGCCGAGGTTACAAACTTTCATTCTCAGTCATTCTAAAACCATGTTGGAATGGTATCTGAACCATTATGTGGATTATTGTAACCAATATAATTTTTATTTTGATTTGCTGAAGATGGATTGAACTCGATCCCATTTGGTAATATTTGTACTCAGGATATTCCTTGGTTCTGTGCAAACTAATACACATGGATCTTATGTTTACCATGAACTCCTCTCCAAATTGCTATGGCACTGATCTAAACGGATTTTTAATATTGGGATATACAACTCTACAATTATTTCGAATGATGCTTTCCACAAAAAAGAGTTTCAAGAAAACCTGGAGAACATACTGACTAAGTTTTTCTTTTTAGGATGATATTACACCAGAAAGCATCAGATTTGAGAATCACTTTTTCTTGCAATGCCATTTACTGTTGAAGGAGAATAGCTGAAGAGAGCTGTTTTGGTTACCATGGTAAACATGATATTATTATATTTCGTTTAATTATTTACTGCAGCATGCATTCTCACATTTTCCTAATTTGCTGTTCTGAGGATATTGCAGATTTAACTAGAATTTAACAACAAAAAAAAATCTATGTGTATATGAGTGTCTTTCCTTTATTCTGCCTAACCCTCTCTCTCTCTCTCTCTCTCTCTCTCTCTCTCTCTCTCTCTCTCTCTCTCTCTCCATCTTTGCTTTTTTCTTTTGTATTTGCTTGATGTATTTACTACCCAAGCTATGTCAACTAGTTTACGAAAATGAGTGAAAATTCCAGAATAGAGAAGAGTGCGACCTCTATAGTCAGTAAATCGTACTAGGAGAGGACAAACATCTTCCCTCGCTTCCCAAACACTTCAGTCACAAAAAAATTCCAATTTACTTCCTTTCTGTCATCATATCAGCAGATTTCATCAACAAAGTATTCACTTTTAGGTATCTCCACGTTTTCTTTCATTAGCCTGATCACTGCGACAGAACACATAGCCCCATCTTCGCTAGCCAAGAGTAGTCTATTCTCTCTATAGTAATATAGGGTGGAGTGTAAGAGCGGGACATGCCACTGATTTAAAGAGCTTGTTATGGTGGGTTTTTTTTTGGTTTTGGGGTGGGTGGGTTAAAAAATAAAAATAAATTGGTTGATGCTATTTAAATCATGATATTCGGGGGGGGGGGCTACATTACGCTTGCGTATGGCATGTGTAGTTACAGCATTCATTGTTCTTGCTTTCTACGCATTTATATTTTTTTCAAATGCAAAATCGTATCCACTTTTAGTCAGATCCCTTGCTCCTCAGATAACCCTGACCTTTAATAACTCTGATGGAACATATTGTCGAGGCACAATGCAACATATTCTGAAGATTGGCGTGTAAGGCCTGAAATACGCTTTCGTTGGCAAAAAGGGTGAGTGTTGAAGTGCAGGAATGACTGTGCAATTACATTGTTTTAAATTGTTATGAGCGATGTTTGTCATGGGTTGCAAGTTTTGGTCGGAAATCACTGACGTGGGTGGTGCTTGTTATTATTATTATGGTGTAAGGCGTTGGTATAGATGAAGGTTCACATAAAATTACCTGGAAATTGGGAACCAAAAATAGTCCGCAGAATTTACCGATGTACAAAAAAAATTATTGATCAGTATCACGTGACTGTTTATATCCAATCAGATTGCAGATAGTTCGAGCGATTAATAACAGTTGGAATTATATTGCTATGAATACCGCATTGCTTATCGCTAGTGTAAATGTATGACTTTGGACATCGTTTTAATTAATTGGTCGAATACAGCAATGCAAATAAACCAAAATGGCGGACCAGTGTAGTACAGATATAAATGTATTAACTTTCACATTATTTTGTCTCATTAACAAATTTTGGAAGCTCAGCAAATAAATTAAATAAATTTACAGAGAACCTTATCTCGTCCTCAAATAGAGCGCAGTCCAGCAAGCTAAAGTTCGTCATTACATATAGATATACAGTTGAACGGAAGTAAGGACGTTTCTTCAAAGAAAAGTAAACTTGACTATCTTGTATATTACGTCCAAGATAATATCGGGACAAATTCCATGGTTATACCACACACATACATACTCTCTCTCTCTCTCTCTCTCTCTCTCTCTCTCTCTCTCTCTCTCTCTCTCTCTCTCTCTCTCTCTCTCTGCGATTACGCTCTGAGACTATAGTCTGAATATACCTCCCCGTCTGTTTGTACCCCACTTCCGATTTAAAATACGAGAAGCACAAATGAGATAAAAGATGCACAGAACTTAATCAGTTCATTTATTGATTTATAATTTCAAACTTGATTATGCCCAGAGGGGCCCTAACACCGTTATCGTCTGCGCGTTTCACTCCAAAGGGATTTTTTCAGTGTACAAGACGACCGTTCTCTCCATCATTTTCAGTTCCTGGACAAGTCAATTTTCAGCGAAGGGGTGTAAGTAGGACTACATATGTATGTATATAGAAGCAAATACTATATCGTCTGCTTGGGATATTTACAATGTCAAATCAAGCAAAGGATAAGAATGACAACTATAAATTATTTGCCTTTTCCGTTGATTTAGCAAGCGGTGTAATTTCTATGTTCATGTGTGGAAAGAGATATAGCTAAAAACTCTCAACATTATGGTAATTTACGGAATTTTCCGGCAGTTACCGAATAGGTTGAACAACGTCACAATATTTTCTGAGGAAAAGAGACTCGCCCATAGTGTACGCAATATGGCGCCGTGTTCCTATGGAAAGTCCGGTAAGCATGAAAGGCGCAGAATATGTCAGTGTTAGGGCTACTCTGGTCACAGTCAGGTTAGAAATTATAAATCAATGAATGAATTGACTAACTTCTGTGCACTTTTTATTACACAAAATGTTTATGTTATTGAAATCAGTACAAATAAACGGGGAGGTATATTCAGACAAAAGTCTGATGAACAAACTCAAACGGTCAAGCTATTTGTTCTGCTTGTAATAAATTTCGCTCTATTATCATTATTCATGTCGTCCAAAGCAATAAATAAAGCTACCACAACAACAATGACAAAGATTAAAAAACAGCAGAAGAATTTTATAGTT
This sequence comes from Megalonaias nervosa, assembly GCA_016617855.1. NCBI lineage: Eukaryota > Metazoa > Mollusca > Bivalvia > Unionida > Unionidae > Megalonaias > Megalonaias nervosa. The sequence goes on from JAECUM010048062.1 coordinate 9,650, forward strand.
GAGCATTCATTGCACGTTTCCCCTCAGTTTTAACCGAATATATACGCAAATTTTATCCAGATTACAAAACGAACTGCAAGTTTTTCTATGAAAGATAGAACCAATGTAGATAAAAAGTTTTAAATAAGCCTCATGGGCATTCAAAATCCCATTCCTCTCCCATGTCAGTAATGCGTGGCAAGTGATAATATTTTAATGGCTTTCTCTGATGTAACCATAATGAAAATGTTGAAACGTGTATGAAAATGTATTTTGTGTGCGCTCCTTTAGAGTCGATTGTAATATTGCCTGTTACTACTTCTCTGCAGCTTTAAACGATATTACAGAAATACCGCCGTATATGGGTGCATA
>JAECUM010048064.1:0-19265 GCA_016617855.1 Megalonaias nervosa
TGTGTGTGTGTGTGTGTGTGTGTGTGTGTGTGTGTGATGATACAATACAATTGCGCTAAAATGGTTTTTGTCATGCCTTTGTACAAATCTTTAAATATCAAAGACAGTTTTTCTGACGACCACATAAAAAGCAAAAACTACAAATAGCTCGTTGTATTATCAATGTCTTACTCCATATTAAGCTTGCAAACTTCATGTACACATCAAGCCAGCAAATATATTCCCTGTTTCTTTCCGCCCTACTGTCTAACAGGTATTCCTTTTAACGTAATCAGTTATAACCGATACTTCAAAAAATCGATACTTTGAACTAGGAAGTTACATGGTTTTGAGGATTGCTTATTGACAGCTCTTGCCTATCTTTTGGGAACAAAAGTCGATGATTGTCATAATCCAACAATATGCTATTTACGGCAGTTACGACATGATCGGTCGTATACGGATGGAATGAAAGGTCATGTGTACATACAGGGTCTTCCTTTCCTGGAAGACCGCACAATTGTGTGACATTTGAGTGTGTTCTAAGGTGATGTGCTTTGACTATTTACTATCAGAAAACATAAATAGCAATGCATGGGCACTCTAAGCAAAATATAAAGGGTAGCTGATAATTGGAAAACGTTAATCTAGGTAGCACAAGACCTCTAATGACGGATTGACACACAGTATAGTCATTGTTTTAAATATTCGTCAGTCTTGTTGAGATGCGGTTTGAGAACAGACCATATGGTGAAAATAACGCACGTTAATACCACACCAACAGTTTCAGGACTGTCATCGTGATTTTCTACTCTACTCATGTCTTCTCTAAACTGGAGCTGATAAATAGCGGTTACGAGGGCCTGTACCTTATAATCGGACTTAGGTTAAGGAGAATTAGTCATTCCCTGATTATTCTTTATCATACAAAATTTAGATATGTTTCAATAGAACTCTGTAGCAGTGATCTAATCTTTGCTTTTTCAGATTTTCGATGCGAATATGGTAACGTTGTATAATCAGTTACTCCTTGCATATGCTCATGATGGATTAATGTGACGTATGTGAGTTGATATATACCAAAACATATACAACCAGCCTCCAGAGTGTCCTCTTTTTTGAAAGTTCAAATTTGTTAATCAAAATGTAGTCAAGTGCCTCAACTTTCTGTAAGTCTGACATAAACACTAACTTAATACAACAATCACAGCTTCGTTGCTTATTTCAAAATACACGTTCCATAACCTTTAGCTCCTCCCCAACCTGGTACCTTTATACCTGACACCCCACTGTCATTGAAGAGTTAATGACTTTCGTGCCAATCATGACATGTTATACCAAAGTATTATGCATGCTAATCTCCAAGGACCTGCAATAATATTTCTTTACTCTCACTCTTTTCAAACAGTATAACAATGCTAATATAATAACGGCCCTTATCCAAAAGATAAGAACAAACCCAAACACTATCACGATAGCGCGCCTGTGACAGGACACAGAAGCCACACAGAGCAGAAAACATGTGGCATGATTTCACACACACACACACACACACACACCATCAACTCCTCAGACCAGTCTCTCCTTCTTTCTTTTAACAAACGGGCTATAACAGCAAAACTCTCAGACGGGTCATCCACACCTATTGAGGGTATCAGTAGCAAGTACGTTTTAGACAATAAAAATTAGAATAATGAGAAGAAGAAGAAGACGCTGATGATAATAATGACCGTTTTTTCTCTTTTTCTTGGGTTTACCGTCATGTTTTAAACACTTGATTCTCTATATATGGATGCCAGCATATTTGGTTGACTAAGAACCCGGGAATACCTACGGAAGAACCACGGACCCATTTAAAGTTACCGGCAAGCTTTCTTAAAAACCCAGGTTAGCTTAGCCGAGACTCGAACACACGCGAACAGAGGTAAAATATGAGTGATCTGTAAAGATCAGCAACTTAGACCGCTCAGCAACTCGGAGAGGGAGGGGGATGATGATGATGATGATGATGATGATGACGACGATGATGATGATTACGATCACGTAGATTATGGAAGGAAAGAAAGAAAATATATTTTATACTGTTCATAACAATGAAATGTAAATAATATAAAATTGGTGGGCTAAATATTGGTTCACCATTCACAAAATATGCGTTCTTAAAATGCTTTGTGATATTATAATACAAATACATTATAAATGTTCTGTTATATTTAAAATTTGTGAAATATCATATCTCGTTATCTTGCTCCATATTGAACATGTCGACTTTTCTATACACGCCAAGCCAATAAATACATATGCATTTTTGTACCCCTTCCCCGATTCCTAACCTATATTCACCTTGAAATACTCAACAAAGGCAACATACTTTAATGATCATTAATGACATACGACCAACCAGGAAGTTTTGTACGTTGCTTATTGGCCAAGTGCTGGTCTTTTGCGAAAAGTCCCTGACTGACGTATATCCAAAATTAGTATTCTCAGAGTATGCTATTTACGGCTCTTACCACATGCCAGGTCTTTAATTTATGGCAAAAGTGTGGTGCATCCAAAATAAGGGGATATTTATTACTGGAAAAAGCTAAAATGTCTGGTATTTGAGTGTCTGATAAGCGCTATGACCAACACATATATAGTGTGTATTAGACTAAATTACAGCATCATTTAATAGAACTGAAACATGGAAAGTAGTAATCGAGGAAGTAGGAGGTCTTAATAAGTAGTTGAAAAGCAGTCTAAGTCTTGCTTGAAATATTCGCCGGCTCTCTCACGAGAAGAAGTTGTAGAAACGTTTGAGGACCGACATTATGTCAACAAAGTACTCACAGTAGTATCACTCAAATAGTACGAGGTTGATAATGAAGGGATTTATCTTGATTATCGTTACAATCTCCTATTGTGCACGTGTCTTCTCCAAACTGGAACTTATCAATAATGGATACGAGGGACTATACGTTGTTATCGGACCAGAGGTTAAGGAGAATTACAGCTTAGTTAGCAAAATTCAGGTAATGTAATTAATATGTAAAGTTTAGTCTGCTTTGAAGATCACCTTTATTAAGCAATCACCAAACTGACGTAATCAATTACCTGAGTCCATTGAACCCTAATAAAACGTTCTTTCTGTTTTCATTCCGATGTTACAGAAATAACATTAAAAATTAAGTACAGATATTTTATTGAAAGGTAATCGTTTGTTATTTTCAAAGCATTTTGAATATTTAGGATCTGTTCTTGGCAGGTACATTCGATGGTACGAAGTTCTATGGTACGAAAGAAAGTTCAATGTTTCGAAGGCTCAGTGATTCGAAAGTTCATCGGGCAGAAATAAAGTTTCAAAAACCCTGAGGTTCCGTGGTCCAAAGGTGCGTTAGTCCGAAGGTTCATTGATCCGAAAGAAGGGTTAATTGTTCGAAGATTCAGTTAGAATGAAAAATGGTTATTAACTGGATCATTGGTTCATTTCTCTGAGGATTTCTAATTGGATCGAAATAAAATCAGAACGGAAGTTCAAACATTCAATTGTCATAACAATATAACACACACACCCAGGCACACACACATACACACAGAGACACACACACGCACAAAGACCAAGATATAATTATATTTTTGGATTGAGTCTATTTAAGTGAGTGCTTTCCCCCAAATATCTACAAATCGAACGTTAAAAAATGACCACCGAATGGCTGGTTGACCAATATTGCGGATTATCACATGTATGGTCATTGCAGTCGTGTAGTTGCCTGACAAACGATCTAATGATTTATTGTGAATCCGTCAATATTCACTCAACTCCACTGACTTTTTGTGTACATCTTCCATTTCGCGTAAGTTATTTTCTTACGGTTTTCCGTCTGTCCGTCCGTCCCTTTGACAGTCAGTAAATTTTCCATATTATATTAAGTTTTATTTGTCTGATGGACATTACACTTTACAGGAATGATATTCTCGTGCAACAAGCGAAAACGTCACGTGGAGGTTAGTCCTTGAAATATTCAGAAAAGAAAAGTTTGCTAAAAATAGCTCTCTGTTTGTCAGCAAACGTTTCATTCCTAGACGATAACTTGATCTCTATTTATCCGATGGTAATGAAGCTTCGTATCAATGTTTCTCTTGTTGTGAGAACGGAAACTATTGAGGGGTTGGTTTAGTGAATGTCTAAATAACATCGGCCAAAACAGCTTTTCCTTCCGTACGTCTGTAAAAGTTTTAATTTTCGGATTGTAACTTCAGTTCTATGTGTCTGATGACCACGAAACTTCAAAACAATGTACCTTTAAATACAAACGCCATTTATTTTGGGATTGCTACAATCAAATCAACCTTACCGTGGCTACAAATAACACTTTGCAATAAATATAGGAGCAATACATACTAAAATCCAGTTAAATCCAACATTGAATTCAGAATTATTGCGATGAGTCGAATCGTACAACTGGACAGTTTTTATCAATAAACTGTAGTCCCCTCCTAATTGTTTTGGTGTATAGTTATATAAATACTTATTATAACAGCTTTAATAAATTCAAAAATATTAATGATTATTAGAGTCGTCTATGCAATAGCGTTATTAATGTTAAGAGATGCAGGGGTGACCCAAGGTCAAGCATAAATAGTTGAAGTGATAGACGAATAAGCCAAGTAAAGCAAGTTAATGCAAACTCATAAAGTAATACTGATCGTACAACTGAATACCAGCTGTAGGAAAGCAAGATTTAATAATATTGAAACATGAATATTTTATTTTTCCTTATGAATGTAAATAGTTTCAAAAAGGCGTTACATTTTTATGTAACTAATTTATAAAAAAAAAAAAAAAAAAAAAAAAAAAAAAAAAAACGTGAATCAGTATTTTCCATTGGCTAGTTTGATTGGTTGCTGTACTGTATTTTCCATTGGCTTATTGGATTTTCCAAGATGACTCCCTTATTTAATTGAATGCTTTGTTAAATATGATAAAAGTCTTTATGGTTTAAAATTCAACTATCAAATGAAACCTAATATGAGACTGTTTTTCAGATATGTTCCGATTTAAAAAAAAAAATAATGCTGCACAAAGTGACCTCTATTTGGATATATTCACACTAATAACACGTTTGGACCAATGATCCTTCTTTCAAATATTTTGGGACGAAAGACACTTCGGACCAATAAGCATATATATTCGAAATATTGAATGCTCGAACCAATGAACCCATTTATAAATACCTTCAGCCCAACGACATTTCGAACTTGATATATGCGCCTTAGGATCAATGAACCCCTTGTTGTCAAAATCTGTCGGACTAACGAACCTTCGGACTTGTGAACCTTTCAAACTTTTCCTTCAAAGTTATGAACCCTCGAATCAATAAACTTATGACCATAGGCTATTGGCCCCTATATTCTTTGAACATGCGAATAATGGAAGTTTTGGCTAGAATGTTAGGAAAACAGCTCTTTTATGAACTAGTTCGGACTTCCGAACTTTCGGACAAATGAACATTCGGAATATCGAGAAGTTACCGTTCAAGTCAAATAAAGCCGGATATTCATCTCTCAAAAGCTAACAATTTTTGGAGGTATCGCTACAATTACCGCCCAGACTCGAAACTTTTCAGTCGCTTGAGAGCGAAAATAGTTAGAATGTAAATAGCTGCCACTTTGAATTGTTTTCAAGCCCGTGGTTGCTATTATATAACTGTACCGACGTCAAAATGAATCGAGGATGTTTCATCACTAACAGCAGGACATATAATGTTTCTGACTTTTCCAATCAATAATTTCCTAAAAACGTGCAGAAATAACACTAAACATTAACGTGCGTATATTTCATGGATGATTGGAACTTCGTCGTTCGTTATTTTCAATACCTGTTTTTCATGTGTATCTATTCTTCGCACATGCACATGAGACCGAATGTTCGTCAAACAGACCTAACAAGAAACATAGGAACTTTAACCTTTTTCACATTTGCTGATCCCCAAGAATCATACGAACTTTAAAAATGTAACGCGTTTGTTGAGCAACGGGAATAATATGAATTTCATTATTTAGACATGTTTGTTGATCCAAGATATGATAAGGACCTTGTTACAAATCTGCTGATTATCATAAATTATCATGCCAAGGCCTGATTGTTTTTTAGCATTTTCCCTCTCCAAATTTAAACCAACAATTGTCACATAATTAGACATTTTATTTATAAACAACCTAAAGTGTCTTAAGGCCCAACGACTTCATATTGTGATAGACTTATCATGCCAGAACGATATATTGTGACCTTGTTTACCTACCAGGAAGTGTTATCCTACCAGGACGATATATCGCGATACATTAAATCTGACAGGAAGTGTTATTCTACCAAGACGATATATCGTGGTATGTTAATCTGACAGGAAGTGTTTTTCAAGCAAAACGGTATATCGTGATATGTTAATCTGACAGGAAGAGTCTTTCTATCAAGAACTTTTTCGACACCAACTGTTAATATAAACGCTCATCAATAATAGTTCCGTTTTTACCATATATGTAAACAGTTGAATAGTTTATGGTTAAGATGGCAAATAGCAGGGTCGGTCATAGCCCACAACCCTTCCACGGTAATCGGTAACAGTATGAGCTTCTCGGGGCCACTATGCCCCGGGGTCCATCGGGAAATCTTCCTGTATCCTGGTGGGCCAGCTTGACGCGGGTAAGTCAGACAGACTTAGAATATGATCAAGCTGATATCAACGAAAAGTCCACTATTAAGAATGACGACAGTGTTACTCTGTGAGCCACTACATTGCGCAGGCACAATACATTGATTTACATTTCCATTGTGCGGTGTAAATATTACATGACTATCTTCGACAGTCTATGATATATTCCAGCTTTGACTATTCAAAAAACACAAAACACGAAATGAAAAATACGGAAAATCGATAACATATGATGTCGAAAAATATTTTAATTTATACCGTAATGTAAATTTTCGACAATAAGAGCTAATGCCAGCGATCGATTTTATGTATTGATGATAGTTATGCCAATTGTGGCATACATAACTTTTAAAGTTATTGCATAATCCGTAAAAAATATGTTATGATCTTGTGGAAATGCTTATAAGGCAGTGATTGTAATATTTTTAAATGTGCAGGTTGAATGTTCTTAAAGAAAAAGTAAAAACAAACACATATATCATCACAGAGTTATTTCAGTAATGAAACTGCATTAAATCTATTTCTAGTATTGTTCCATGATGGCGACAACGGTTTGCTATTGTTATGATTATTATTATTATTATTTCAGGCAATTATCACCAATGCTTCCCTATTACTCTTCAAGGCAACTAAACATCGAGCTTACATTCGGAATGTTACTATTATTATCCCCCAAACATGGTCCCGAAAACTTGAAGGACCTTTAATATCAAAACCATCGTCGCTAGATTCGGAATACATTTTGGTAGATAATCCGTCAGGCCAATATGGACGCGATCCTTACGTGGAGGGAGTAGTGGAATGCGGAAAACCCGGGAAGTTCATGCACTTGACACCAGAACTGCTTCTGATGGAGGATGCAGAGGAAACGTATGGCTCATGGGGTACTGATTGACTGATTTATTTCATGTTTTGTTAAAGGATGTGGATGCAGGCATGATCACGAATAATACATAGATCACTGGTTATACATTTATATTTAAAATTATTTCCAATTACATGAAGATGATATAACTTCTTTTAAACATTTCTATACCGAATCTGCGGACCACAAACTTGAAAATGTTAAGCAATTTTGCCCTAATGGTTGGAGCGTTCGATACGGACGCGGAAGGTCGCGGAGTTCGAACATTGGCCGAGTCATACCAAAGACTTATTAAAAATGGTACTTACAGCTGCCTCGCTAGGCGCTGAGCATTAAGAGATTAATGTTAGGACTGGTCGGCCTGGTGTAAGGAAAATATGACTGGGTGGGACATCATGCTTCCTGTCTGCAGCATGACGCCCCAGTGCAACACATCAATATAAACTAATTCATCGTAGCGATTTGACTGAAAAATTGGTAAAGCTACGTTCAAAATTCAGATCACACACACATTAAAAAATTACACAGTTCCAATAAGGAGTATGAGTTAGAATTATAAGTGAAACTTTGTATTTTATGAGTTAGTTATAGAAAGTTGAAGACAAAAGTTGTAGAAAGTGAATAAATAAAGGTAGGAGCAAGGAAAAGAGAAATTGGGTAGGTTTCGACAGATGATCCAATGTGAATTTAATCATTTGCATCTCGTTTGCAAAGTTGAAGATCTCCAACTGTATCTATCAATCCATCATGTAAGAGAGATAGAAGGATAGAGGGAGGGAGAAGTAGCACATGAAGGAGAAGTAGCACATGCGGATATACATTTTTGAACTTTAATGAAAGTTTAATTTTCTTATTGTAGAAAAAAAATATCAGCTTGGGTTTCTGCCTCATTTGCACAATTTAGATTTAAATTAGTGGGGAAAAGGCCGCTTGAGATAAACTTAATGTTTTCGTAACAGATTATGGGAAACAATTTGTTGTTGTTTTCTCTTATGCCACGTATCAAATATATGATGCGGGCACATCCTGTTTCCCATGTCCGCCCATTCCATCGGGTCACGTCACGTAACGTCAGGTCCGTTAAAATTTTCAATAACGGTTTGAAGGCCTTCATGACTTGAAATAAAAATTTGCTGAGTCTTAACATTAGCGACATTACGAAGAACTTATTCGCCTTTCACTGTTTTCCTGCAAATATGTTTGACTTCAACTTTGTCTTTCAATGTTTTTCTATTTAATAACTTTTCAAGCTCTTCATGGATTGAAATCAAATTTGGTACAACGATTTATATTAAGAAGAATTTGATTAATTTCAATTTTCAGTGCTTTTCGGCGAAGGGTTTTAAAGTTATGGCCCTATTTGATTTAGAACTTTGCCTTTCAGTTATGTTTCTACTTAATAACTTTTAAAATATTATTTGGATGAACATAAATTATGAGGCATAACATTGAAAAGACCAAGAAAAAATAGATTTTCAAGGAAATTTTTATGGAATTATGGCTCCTGTTTGACTTCAAATATTTTCCAAATGATTGCATCATATTGAAGGGAGTACCTATGTTGTAGGAATATATTTCCATTTTTTCTTTAATGTCACACGCTGTAAATGCAAATAGTATACGTGTGTGTATAAAAGTAGCCTAATTGATAGTCTCAAGTGTTAAGCAAACACTCGTTCCATTTTTGTGCAAGAATCATGACCAATAAGAGTACGCAACTAATAGTTCCCGAGGTAGTCATTATATTAGCTATCGTTAAATTATAACTTGCAAAGACAACATGATCCTAAGCTATATCGAACTGGATAAGTCTTGATTGCGAGGGTGAAATTATGTTGGATCCGTCATTACCTTTGATGTGTGCAAAAACACGATAACATGTATAGGTTACCTCCCTCTCCAGCAATGCTCGTCTCCTGATATATAACGTTAAAAATACGCACCAGAATGGAAAGTGCCGCCCCTGGATTATACAGAAAGATACGCGATAACATCAAGTTTAATTTATAAATTGGAAGATATAATATTACCACGTAGTTTAGAGAATTTTTAATGCTTACATTACGAAGATTCGAAATATTGGTCCGCGGGCTGCAGCACTCATCGACATGCCTGCCCCTACCAAACCATATACCCCTTCGACTTTGCACACATCTTTGAAACAAAAACAACGATGGAACAACATTGCTGATATAGGCATTCGTGAATAGCAGACACACCGGCCTATCGACCCAGTAATTAATTATCATCAAGGTACACGGTCACTTGTAATTCAAGCGACATAAATCAAAGCATACAGCGGTTAATATAGAAAGTAACAAATATACACCAAAACAGAGTAGGAAGTGATATCCCTGGATCCTATAAGAGGATGCATGTTAATATTAAATAGAGTCTTTTTTCATATGGAAAAAGAATATTATCCTACAGGTTGGAGTAAACTAGAATGACATTGGTTATTTAGAAAAGTACCAAGACGATGCAAGTGAAATCGCATGACACAGAGTTGTTACTGTTTTTCCTATCCAGGACATCAAGCCAGATTATAGACTTATTTTCCATCACGCTTAAAAATATTACAGATATGGACGGAAATTATTTAGAAACCTATTTCTCGCCTGATTCGCAGGTTACATAATCCAAATTTCAGCACAGGTACTTTAGCATGTAAGATCGGTTGTTACAGGAAGTTTACTTTTTATGGTTGATAACATAAGTGACAAAGGTGAAAAGTTTTCAATGGCATACATGCAACAATGTCTAGGAAACTGTGTTATATGTCAATGTAGACAAAAGAAATTGTCCAACGAAACATGAAAAGTAGACTTATGTCGTTTCTGCCTATTCGTATCTTCTGCCTATGATGTTTTGACATGTAACACACCCATCAGATATTTCATGACGGTATATTCAAACGTGAATGAGATCACTATGAACAACATTAGCCGGTTATTAAGAGTACCCTCCAAAGAAAACATGCGATTTACCGATGACTCGATAGAACTGGTAATCAGTCACGTGGAATCTCGCACGTGCGATACAAATTGGCCTCCGTGAACTGTATATGCTCAGGAATCAGTGGTCAACCTATTACGGGGATAATAAAATAAATAAATAAATAAATGTTTGACTTGCAAAGGAAGTCCAACGAATGTAATAAATGTATGACTTGCGAAGGAAGTCCAAGAACTAAAATAAATGTATGACTTCCGAAGGAAGTCCAGGGACTAAAATACATGTATGATTTACGAAGGAAGTCCAAGGACTAGAATAATGTATGACTTGCGAAGGAAGTCCAAGAATAAAATAAATATATGACTTGCGAAGGAAGTCCAAGGACTAGAACAATGTATGACTTATGAAGGAAGTCCAAGGACTAGAATAATTGTATGACTTATGAAGGAAGTCCAAGGACTAGAATAATGTATGACTTACGAAGGAAGTCCAAGAATAGAATAAATATATGACTTGCGAAGGAAGTCAAGGACTAGAATAAATGTATGGCTCACGAAGGAAGTCCAAGGACTAGAATAAATGTATGACTTACGAAGGAAGTGCAAGGACTAGAATACATGAATCATTTGAAGAGAATTAATATTTTCTTTCAGCTCACGCATTTTATTATAAAGCCACTACTTTGCACGATTCGGTGTATAACCACACCACCTTAATTGCTCTCGCAGTAAAAGCTGTATAACCACACCACCTTAATTGCTAGCAGAAAAAAGCAGATAAGGGATATTATAATAAAAAAATAAAGATTTCTGTTGGAGACAATGTTCTTTTATCATCGTCCGTGAAGTATACATTATGCTCCTGTTATAGTCAAACTTTCCCATAAGTTACGCTATCAAAGACAAATCAATATTTCTCGATCGCACTGTTCCAGATAAATCAGCCATGTCGGTCCTCAGTTCTCTGATTCTCTTATTAGAGCAGACCCTTTTCTATGGAGCTAAGAAAGATAGTCCAGTCAAGAAGTAACAGTTCATATTAATTACCGTATTCATATTATATGCAGTACTTCAAAATGAAAATGGTGGTATTTTTCAATTACGCCAGAGTAATAGTTGATTGAATTAAATATTAATATTAATTTTTAAATTACGACATGATAACAATGATCTCGCTGTTGCAGCTCACATGTTTGTACACGAGTGGGGACACCTACGATGGGGCTTGTTTGATGAGTACAAATTGTCCTTGAGGAAGGCAATTAGTTACTTAAATCCTTACTTCTACTTGGACATGGATACCGCACAATATGAACCAGTCGTGTGAGTAGATAGAGTATGTATGTATGTATGTATGTATGTATGTATGTATGTATGTATGTATGTATGTAGTGTGAATGAGCATATGCAAATATGCGTTGATGAATGAATCGAAGGACGAACCTTCATTCTTAACAAAACTTGAATGTATTAATATTTCTTGTGAATGATTTGTCGTGGGCGTTTTCTTCTCCTCTGAAAATGTTGAGATGGGAAATGAGGTTAAGATAGAGAGTAAACCTGTGTACATAATAAATGACCGTTATTGTGTTATACATACTCTTATCAAGTCTGCTCCTGTAAATGACCCTGCTTGTATTTACACACTCTCGTCAAGTCTGCTGTTGTAAATGACCCGTGTTTGTATTCCACACACTGTCGTCAAGTCAGCTGCTGTAAATGACCCGTGTTTGTATTCCACACACTCCTGTCAGTTCTGTTCCTAAAATGACTACAAAGAAATTTAAGCATTGAAAATCTGTACGTATTTTGTTTTTCGTCGAAATCTAATAGAAATTTTTTAGCGTTATATAAAGTTAAAACGCAGGAATTTTCAATCGATGTGACCTTGGAGGAGATCTATATGTGTCTAGATTTTCTGTTGTACAATCCTCGACTCCTTAACTTTGTTGTTGATTGTTTCATAAATTCTCTATATTAAACAGACATATGGTATATGTTTACTAATTAATGTCTTCAAGAAGGCTAAGTTATCGAGCAAAATATGTTCTTGTGTGCCGTGATGCAAAACGAAATTATGTTAGGATTTTGTATTTCATCCCTGTTTCTACGTCATGTGACGTAGAATAGAAAATGAAACTCAGTTAGAATTTTATGTCGTGCATATCATCGCTGTTTCTGACTGCTCTGACGTAGGATAATTTTGTAATTTTTTAGAATTTTAATTTTTTGTTTTGTACCTTGTCATCATTTATTTTTCACATATAATGCATTGACTTAATTTTTCTATTTTATTTCGAAATGGAACTTTTTGGTATTTTGTTTAATATGGACATACAAACGAGTAAAGAGGTAAATAGAAAGAAAATGACTGAAGAGTATTTCAGTCCGTGGAAATAAACATGACGTTTGGATTCATTGGAATGTTGACACATATTTCCCATCTTCGCCAATATTGATCTATTGACTTAGTATGTCATCATAATGCAATGGATATAAAAGCAATTTTACGTGTGATCTTGAAAAATTAACCTTTGGTAATTATTTCAAATGTTTTCAAATGCACGAAATAAAATGTTACGAAAAAGAGAAATGGGGAAAACTACAAGAAAAATTATGATACGATGGACAGAAGAAGTATTATAGAAAATTAAAAGAACTTTTAATTTAAGATAAATAAAATTTGGCTTAAAAAAGAAATAAACTCAGACGAAGATCTGAAACATGTGTCAACGTTAAAAAAATCAAGAAGTCGCCGTTGTTTCTTTTTACTCCCTCCTTATTCCTTGCTGTTGCTGTTCTTATTCCCTGGTTAACAATTATAGTGTTCTTTGAAATTTTCTTTCATCTTAGCAAGTTGCGTGGAAGATCTTCAGCTTAGTGATTACCTCGTACATTCCTCTGTTGTTAATATATATCCTAACATAAATAAATATCAAACACTGAATCAAAAAGTTCTATTTCTGATAGAAAAATGACAATGAAACCAATTACAATTGATCTCACACAAAACAGGGATAAAATAACTTGATTTCAGATATTTGTGCTTTGCTACTCTTGAACTGAAAAATATTAGTTAAAGTCTCTCCTCATCTCCCCCACATACTACTTTTTTAATTATGGTCTTTTGGTGATTAGGGCTAGGCGGTGTTGTTTACGATGTTTGTACTTGATTACATTTGCATGATACAGCGATATAAGGGCAATACTTTCATTTCAACAGATGTACCAAGAATATCAAAGGACAAGCTCTTATGAACTGCGACGCAACTAAACCCTGTGATCTGAGCAACTTTAGGTATGCGCTTCCATATGAATGTAGATATTGTCCAGTTGGGGACCAGACAACACCCGTGTCACTTATGGGTCATTCTTACATTGCATCGGTGAGTTTCCAATGTTCGATGCAATTCTTATCTTTCGTTCCGAATAAGACCCTAATCGATGTATGTTTATATTTATAAAGATTGATGAAGTCAGTGGTCCATTCTTGCACGTCGAGATTAGCTTCGGTTACATTTCTATTTCGAACTTGTTTCAAAAATTTTAAAACCGTGTCTTCTCAGTCATTTGAGTGATTTTAACAACTAAAAGAGAGTGAAATATACAAAGATATTAAGTAAATACAAACATTCACGCACACATACTGTATACCCTCAAATATTTATCATGCGAAATGTTTGAGAATATTCTCAGGGATAAAACATTTACCCATAATTTTTTGAAGTTGTTTTGGTTCAAGATTAATACTAGGACATTCAAAAATATGCTGAATTTACGATAATGGCAAAAATGTAGTAACAATATTTGGTTTAGGTCTTTTGCACCATTTTACGGTATCTTTCCTGATCTGAAATATTAAATCTAACAGTCGAGGACTTCAGGTACATCTCAATTTTACATCACACACACACACAAAAAAAAAAACACACACACACACGTATACGTACATATATAAAAGAAAGACTGAAGCACATAGATATCACTTTATATTTCAGGTGGAAAACTTCTGCGAAAACGACAATGATACTGCAAAGGATTACAGACACATTACAACTATTCCAAGTGCCCAGAACATAAACTGCCATTACAAAAGCACATGGGAAGTTATAAGAGAACATAATGATTTTCAAGGTATTCAGGCACAGAGAGAGAGAGAGAGAGAGAGAGAGAGAGAGAGAGTTAGTTCCTGTAATATTAAAGTGTTGTACAGTGTTAACATATTCACTGCACGGTGGCACACCTGTATGAAGTTTCATCTGAAGAGGAGCACGTTTTGACCAAAGAACTGTGTGTTGAATTTTAATTTTACTACTGCGGCCCGACTGTACTTAGGAAGGCAATACCTCATTTCTTATAAATCTAATCAATTTCGAGCAAAAAGTGAAATAAGATCGAAAGTGTAGAATATTTTGCAGGAGGAATTTTTCCAGCGCGCATGTAGAATTCCAACCTACAAGTTTATAAATATATGACGTAATTTGACTTACATAGCATGTAAGAATATAATAATAAGTTATTGTAATAACCGCAAATCAAACCAGTCTATGGTAAGTTAATTTAAAAATTCTTTTTCTGTTTAGGATAATAAATTTTAAGACTAATATGGAATTTATCATATCTCCTGAAGGCCAATAAGGGACCATGCCACTCAATATTTCTTTATATGGTCGAAATGTAATAAACAGTATTAATACCTTAAGTAACATGAAACAAAATCGATACTGTTTTTGTATCTGGTTGGTATTTTTAATTTCGTTTTAAAGGAAGAAATTATGCCGCTTCAGAGAGTACTGACACAACACCCATTTTCAACATAGCTTACAGCGGGGCAAAAGTTCGAGCTTTTGTTCTGGATGTCTCCGGAAGTATGGATCTACTCATTTCTTCATCCGGGGTATTTAACTTTTTGTATTCTCTTGTTGACTTCTATAATAGAAATATATATTGATATTTTATAGCTCATAACATTTGGAAAATTTTGATATAGAATAATATCAACAACTTTTAGCGACTTAAATTTGGAAGCATTTTACAATATCAGTATAACTCTGTAGTGGCCTTCATGTATACTGATGCACTATTTTGTCTAAAAAATTTAAATGTATTCTTTTGAAGCTTTAGGTGAGAATATAAACATGTATCATTTATTACGTTTCTTTAATATTTCATTTGAATGTACTCACATTTAATGCATCTCGTCAGTGTTACGTGACAATGGCTCGTACTCAGTAACAAAGAAAAGAGTGAAAGCCAACAAGCTTTGTATATTTTAACAAAATAATTTATTTCCCTAGAAAACAATGTAAAAATTGGTAAATAGGACTTACAGTTTGTGAATATAATCCAAAATGTAATCCTAAGAATGAAAAACACAAGTCCTATCACTAACTAGTTCTATTAGAATCCAAGTTCGAATCTCAACGACACACAAATATGGAAGACGATGACGTCAGATGTAGTCCAATGTACGAATATCAACAATTCCTCAATTGAATCACAGTTTTTGTTTCCGAATAATTCCAGAATAAATTTCCATGAATATCTTTCACAACATTTTACAACAAAGTCAACTTGTTGAGTTTCCAGGAGAATAAATTATTAAATCTAAAAATCAGATGAAAAACAAACAATCTGGCAACAAATAAATATAACACCTTGTTCCTTCAAGATGTTAAAACGACTCTGCCAGAAGAATATTAAGAATGCGTATTTAAACCCCAAAAACATCATTTCAAGTCTCGTGAGATGGGTCATGTGGTCTCTTACTACAATAAATTCATCACGTACGCCAGTGTAACCCCACTTAAAAACCAATCATAAATAAACGTTGTTTACACATGGTGATCACGCAAGGAAAGTATGGCCCTGACACTGACCAATCATTTTAACTGCCTGTTTACGTTCTTGCCGGCCCAAGACGAACTAGGTTAACTAAAAATAATTCTCATGTAACACTTTTACGTCTTAAATAAACAACATTTGCTAAAAGAAAATATCGAAGAATTTTCAATCCTTTCAATAATCATTACAATAAAATGTAATGAAACAAAAATAAAATAAAATTTTTTTAAAACTAACACACAAGCAATTTAATTACATATATGTAACATCAGTTATAACCATTTTATCACCTTTAATGACGGGTATAGTACACATGGAACTCTGTGTGATGGGTGATTATGTGTCTCTAAATCTTGACACTCATTATTAAAATATTTCAGCCTATTCAGTATTTTGTTAGGGCATACGGTTGGATGTCTAAATTTATGATATAAATATTTTGGGGAAATTTCATTGGAAATTTGTCCTGATCCGTCAAAGACGCTAAAAGTCACATGATAGGAAATGTAAACTCTGTATGGTATACCCATTCAATCTGTTAAACGGTCACATACTTACAGTGCATGAAGCAAGTGAAAAAAGGTAAATATGTGGCATGCGAAATTCACAAAAACAGGTAACATATATTTAACTAAGACAAACCTTGTTTATTTACTATATAATTTACTGGTGCCTCTGCATGCTGCCTAAACCGGTTTAGGATTATCTCAGGGAAACTGTATATTAATTTATTTTCTGTTAACTGATACTAATTGGTTTACCTCAACGTGACCATATATTACTGGTGGCCAATATCTATGAATTACTTGAGATAAATTGGGTTTCTGTGTTTGGAATACACTTAAAACGCACGCAAATTTATAAACATTCAGATCCTATATAGTTACGACAAATAATCCTAGGTTATCCGGCAGATATCCTTGTAATGGAAGAACTTCAGTAGCATTATCTTCGTATAGTTGAACTTGGCAGATAATACAAATTTATTTTTGTCTTAGATATTGAATTACCTCATTATACTTCAAATTGCTGCTGGTGAAATTCACAAACATTCAGGCAAACATTGTTTATGCAGCAAGTATCCAAATATTACCTGACACTCACATTATCTTCATTTAAATTACATGATGTGTTTGTAATCAAGCGAATGAAGTCTATACATTATGTCAGATATTATTAATTATATGGCATGTATCCCAATATTAACTGACTAGTAATCCAGTGGCTAATTGCTTTAGACTTAACATTTATTAATTATTTAAAGTCATTTGAGCTAACACATTTTCAATATGCTTTATGGAGTGCACGCGTTGTATTTGATAAATATAATTCCTTCCAGTCGTTTACTGGTGCTCGTATTCAACGTAATCATTTTGACACTTGTGTTGATTAACAAAGGAGATTGACCAAGGTTACATTATGAACGCGTGCTCATTGGCCAATCAACATACAAGGCCTGGGGATACAATATCACCCATGAGTTCACTAACCGAGCTACAAGCGAGGCCTGGGGTTGCTCTGTGACATACGTGTTCATTAGCCAAGCTGTTTTCGAGAGATGGGGTTACAATTTGACAGCTGTTTTTGTTTTTGTTTTAACCAGGCACGTCTGTTGATTAACGACGTTATAGACAATACCTGGGGTTACAATATAATATATGTGTGCCTTAGTCAAGCTATAGACGATGCCGGGTATTACAATATGACACCTGTGTAATAGCCAGCTATTGACCAGGCATTTGGGTTAAATTATAACACATATATTGATTTGACAAGCTAATGACGAAGGAATGGGGTTACAGTACGATACATGTGTCCATTGGCCAAGCTATAGACGACACATAGGGTTACAATATGACACCTGTATGCACTGGCGAAGCTATGGACGAGGCACATGGGTTACAATATTACACATGTATTGATTAGCCAAGCTATAGACAAGGTACTGGGTTAACAGCATGACAACTGTATTGATTAGCCAAACTATAGACAAGGTACTGGGTTGCCAACATAACACCTGTGTTGATTAGCCAAACTATAGACAAGGTACTGGGTTTACAGCATGACCCCTGTATTGATTAGCCAAACTATAGACAATGCACTACGTTTCCAACATAACACTTGTGTTGATTAGCCAAACTATAGACAAGGTACTGGGTTGCCAACATAACACCTGTGTTGATTAGCCAAACTATAGACAAGGTACTGGGTTTACAGCATGACCCCTGTATTGATTAGCCAAACTATAGACAATGCACTACGTTTCCAACATAACACTTGTGTTGATTAGCCAAACTATAGACAAGGTACTGGGTTTACATCATGACCCCTGTATTTATTAGCCAAACTAGAGACAAGGTACTGGGTTTCCAGCATAACACTTGTGTTGATTAGCCAAACTATAGACAAGGTACTGGATATACAGCATGACCCCTGTATTTATTAGTCAAACTATAGACAAGGTACTGGAACTATAAAGTTTCCATAAACTTTAGTATATTTGCTGGCCTGTCCTTGCTTCCTTGATTGTAATATTGCCGATAACTTACCAGATATCCAGACAAATAACATAGACATTTTTCAGTCTCTTTTTTCGTGAAAGGTTTTGTTTGTGCTTAGAGAAGTAACACTAATTCGCATGGGTTGGTGTCAATACTGATATTTGTATTTTATATGATGCTCTATGCTAATGAGTAGAGTGGGGTTATCACCGCTTTGGCGTGAGGTCAACTGATCTATAGAAAACTGTCAATAAATTATTGCAGCAGCAGAGAGGGTGAACCCTACAACTTTGTAGAGACCTTATTTTTGGAAATTAAGGGTTCCCTGAAAAAAAAAGAAGTTTTTGTCTTAATAATGAAAACTTCTTTAATTGACCAGATTTTTTCTGATTTTTTCACGTGCTGGTCACTTAATTTTTGTCGTCCACCC